>JALPQI010002530.1:0-87251 GCA_025490895.1 Thaumatotibia leucotreta
ATTGTGTTGTAACGCACAAAAGCCTAAAATATTTGTCCCTTACGCCATTGTGAATTCAAAGTTTCGTATTTATTTCATCAGATAGAATGTCGTAAAGGCACCTTCTTTTGCTGTAGTAACTAACCACATAGGGATTTATGAATAAGAAGGATATACTACGTTGAAAATGGACACGTTATCCCTTCAAATTAAAAATTTGACCCATACAACATTTTTTTTAAAGCAATATGAAGTTACGACAAAATGGATTTACTTCATAACTTCTTTATTTGAAGCGATATCAAAAAGTTAATTATACAGATCGATAGAGAATTTTTTTTCTGAGTTCTATGCAATTCAAAGTGTACTTACGACAAAATGTCCCTTACGACATTTGAAATTTCCAGTGTCGATATTATCTAAGATTGGCCCTTGTGGCATTGTAGCGAAGATGCAGGCGGCATTTCCTCGTTGTATTGCAATACTTACGCGTTGTTCGAGCAAGTCGCTCTTTGTAGCCAGCTCTTTGGTCTTTAGTAACGGTGGAAATCATAAATATATATCTACAACGTTTTTTCAGTATTTTATTTTTATATTTTTAAGTAGTTTCCACACCTTCCACCTTACGACTATAGATAGTCTATGAAGACCTTCGTGCTATCCATGGAAAAACTTGGCATCATGTACAGTCAACCAATTGGAACCCTAGGCCACTCAGGAACCATGTCAAAGTAACGTTATCAATCAGATTGTAAGACATTTCAAACGGCTTTTCATTTTGACATGGTTCTAGAGTGGCCTAGGGTTCCAATTGGTCGAGTGTACCTATATGAATTTTTTTTTTTGTGTAAGGCATGGATTTCGTAGAAAAAAATATTTTCTTTACTATAGCTTTTTTAGCAATATATACACTTTACCCATTGTAATTAAAAATACTCAATTGCAATATTCATCATTAATCTGTGTAAAAGTACCAAAATAATATGCTATCTACATGCGACCATGTGCCGCTTACTCTATACACGCTCATACAAAAAGTCGCGAATGTGATATATTATTGGCCGGTACAGTAGATTCGTTATAGTGTGATCAACCCAAATCGGTCAGTATAGAGATTTTGGAAACCATAACAGATAGCGAAATCTTGTCTTAGGAACCATGAGATCGATTTTAGTAAAAAGAAAAACTGCATTCATACAATTACAAAAATACGTGTACTCGGTCCAGGAATCGAACCAGGACTTTTTGAAAAACAAAAATTTGTTATTTTCATTTGGACAGCGGTTGTGTAGCTCTTATTAGTTTAGGGTAGTAAATGTTACTAAGAAACATGCATAATATCTAAAACTTATAAAAATTAATTGTTTTTTAACAATGGAGTTTTATTTTTTGACTTTGTATGGGGAAGTAACAAACCATGAATACCGTGATAGATATCGAAATCTGTTCTTAGGAACCATGCCATTATTATTAAATCTATAAACGAAGCCATGTAAGTACTTACATGCGACCTTACTGAGCCCTGGTTGGA
Organism: Thaumatotibia leucotreta; assembly: GCA_025490895.1. Lineage (NCBI taxonomy): Eukaryota > Metazoa > Arthropoda > Insecta > Lepidoptera > Tortricidae > Thaumatotibia > Thaumatotibia leucotreta. The sequence goes on from JALPQI010002530.1 coordinate 1,511, forward strand.
CAAATATTTGCTTGCTCCTATGCGTTTGAACATTTCCGGTTGCATCAGTTGCGTGAATTTCGTCCGTTTTAATATTCTCCTGAAATTATTAGGTACTTCATTTGTGGAAAAGAATTCTAAAATGTTTGACTCATAAATGACATTGACATAGCGGTGACAAATTACCAAAAATGTTTGTTGTCACTAACCAAAAAGTATTTTACGCGTCCATATAAGTTTAAATTACATAGGTAGTAGTCAGCCTCCTAGTTGACCATACGAAGCAGAAGGTTTCGGGTTCGAACCCCAGCGAAGGGATTATTTTTTGTATTTTTTTATTACAAATATTTGTTTCTTGGTCGTGTCTATCTATGATATTTAAGTACGAGAATCTATATATTATGTAGTTATCTATATATTATAATAGAATATTATCGCCTATTCTTATTACCCACAACAGCCTTAAATTAAGCTTACCGTGGGACTAGGCCGATTTGTGTGGGATGTTCCGAGATATTTAATAGTTTATTGTTATTTATTAATAGCCAGTAATTGTATATATTACCTCTCGGATTTTAGATATCGTACTAAAGAACTTAGTCCATTCTTCCACACTGTTGTACAAGTTACGCTAAAAGAGAATTAAAGCGAGCGGCAAAGTTTGATAACAAATTAGGTAGGTACCTACTGACTGCAATTCATAAATCCGCTATAATTATTGTCTTTTGAGATCTGGCCAGGCGAATCTAAGGATCATATTTTACCGGATATTTTTTTTTGATAAAAACAATGACAACATACCTATTTTATGAAATGCCCTAACTTTGAATAATCCATCTATTGACCGAATATATTACTACTTAGTGAGGTAATTTAACTAGCAGTTTTCAAGTGACATCTGTGATGGATATGGTTAAGCTTACCTTGTCATCTGCCTCCATGTCAGTTTTCATGGATAGTATTATTCACGCACATATACAAAGGCAAAGAGCGAAATTGTATCAATTTTCAAATTGATAATTCAGAAATACTATACCACTTTTTGGACTTTTTTTTACATACGCGCAATCTACGGGATACGTACAACTTACTATCAAGGTTCAAAATTACAAAAAGTCTACTAATTAACAGAGTTAATGTCGACAAATTTGTATGAAAATCTCACAGGGACATCCACCATAATCTTGAATAGACAAATCATTCTGTCTAATCTGTTGCAACCTGTTTTGGATAGCAGTTGCTGATTTTTTCGGAAGAAGAACCTGCCTCATGTCAAGTACTAAAGATTCCACTGTTTGGTAGGATGATTTGAATTTTAATTTAGCTGCTTGAGACAATCTACTTTTCAGTATAAACAGTATTAAATTATTTTTACAATCGTTACTTTTTAACAAGGACGCATAATATTCAAGGTTATCAATTAAACACTTAATACTTTCCTCATCGTCAGTCATTTGTGGCATCAACGACAGAGCCGTTTTTAACACGCTCAATGCGGAACAGGTCATATGTGACCTGTACAAGTATGGTTAATTACGATTTAACTTAATTGCCGCAGCGAAGGTGTTAAATTAAAAGTATCCATATTTTCAGACCTTTTATCTTCTTGTACCGAACACAAATCAGTAATTTCTTTGTATAATTGAATAAAATCTACTGACAATTTGTTAATTGTAACTACGTCTTGTTCCTTGATATTACCCTTTTTAATCTCGATTGACAAATGATTTGTAATACTATTATACTGACTAAATAATACGTTAGCTTCGCTTGATTTCTTTGCAAGTAAATTGCCTTTACGTTTACTTGGACCTACTTTAATTAAGTATTGTCTAATGGGTGATTCTTATTCTTACATTTTTTTCTGTGATATGTAAGAATCGAATATATTTTGTGGGAAAATATATAAAGTGTGTATTAATTCATGTAGTAAATTACCTATAATATCATGTCAGAGCATCATTTTTGCCATAAAGTTATTAGCCAGCTATATAAAAAAATTGCTAACCCCAAAATGTCACGGACCGTGTTGTGTGAGATTGCCGAATTCGAAAATATAATGTTTTTTTCTGGTGAATTGTCAAATTCTCACGCAAAATATTACAGCATTTATGCAAGGTTAATGTTTGATTTATAAGATCATACTATAGAAATCTTAATAACCATTACTATTTATGATTTACATCAGAATAAAATGTGTGAGTAGTTTTTGTGTCACGACCGTGTACGTTACTATAAAAATACGGATCTCTGTAAAAAAGTGTCTTTAATATTGGCAACCCTTTTTATGTTTTTTTAGAACATTAACATTGTGTTGTTGTCAAATTTGCAAATAACTGAACGTTGTGTGTGTCTCAAGAAAAATTTCTCCGTATTTTTTTATAAAAAGGGACAACCTTAACACGTCAACGCCGTGTTTGGTTTTTAAACGTAAGTAACAATGTCACACTATTGTTTGAAACATAACATGTACCTCACACAGTGTAGTTCCTGATAATTAATTAAGATTTGTGAGATCATGGCTAGCTTTTAGGTTATATCGAACACGTCTCAAATTGTCACAACCACGATATGAAAAAAACGTCACGGCCATGGACTTATTGAGTACGTGGTTGTGACATATATAACACGTGGTCGTGACATTTTCGTTTCATTTAGATAATCTACGGATTTAAACTGTTATTATAGATGATTTAGAATATTTAGTATACACTATTTATTGAGCATTTTTATTTTATCCATTTTCCCACGGATTTGTAAAGTTTCTGGCCTGACATAGAAACAAGTCGTTTTGTGTTATATTTTTTATTTACTTTTACTACTTTTTTTTACATAGTCTCCTTGTAACTCTTGTAAGGCTATACAATTGTCCTTACGATGCTCCCATGATTTTAACAAGGCCAAGTAGTAGTTGCCTTCAAAATAGGCCCCAATTACCCCTTCGTTCTTGAAAATCTCTGTCCACAGAGCCAAGATTTGTATCTGGCATATTAGAAATGTTGTAGGTATTGTTTCAAGAAATCAGCAATTATAAAAAAACTTATCGATAAAATGGCACCAATTTTGACATTTAACATCAGAAAAAAGTAAGGTTATAGTACCAAGGAGGTTATTTTTTAAAAGTTATTCTCCATTGTCAGACCAGAAACTTTTCAGACGACCCTTGTAAAAGGGATATCCAAATAATTATTTACTGTTTTGAAGAAAAATACAAATAAATACTGTTAATGAAACCATTTCGTTGCTTTATTTTATTGCTTAATCATAATAAATTATGATATTACTAATATAATAACATCAATTTTAACATTTATTGGAAAAAGTCACGTCCGTGTTATATATTGTCACAACCGTGTTTACATGGTTTTTTTGCCTTTTCCAATGGTATTAAGCTTATCCAGATTCATCAAGAATATGCTTTTGGTATATTTTATTGATTAATCATAATAAATTATGATATTACGAATTTAAACACATCAATTTTAACATTTATTGCAAATGTGTCACGTCCGTGTCATACATTGTCACAACCGTGTTTACATGCAATCTTTTTTTGCCTTTTCCAATGGTATTAAGCTTGTCCACATTCATCAAAAATACGCTTTTGGTATATACTTTCGATGTACATTGCGAAAAACAGTAAAGAAAAAAAACTTTTTTATTTTCTTTTGCTGAACTTTTTTTAAGAATCACCCTAATTAATTAGTTTCAATTCAGAATAAACATTTTCTAACAAATCAGTCATAACTTACCCTTTGTGTTTGGTTATTCATCACAAGGTCACTAATCAAATTAAGTTTACATTTATTCATGCTAAATAATTTTATGTCCAATAGTTAAGTCATTACTCTGAATTTTAGGATATTAGGTGCAGTCCAAACTGAGGAGTGTCCCCGAACGGAAATTAGGTGATATGCACTCGCGTTTGTAAACGACGCACTTTTATATCACGCACTTACACGATTAAATATTACGCACTTTTATAACGCGCACTTGGTTTGTTTGACGGGACGCCATCCTGGCAGGGTCGCCATATAAGGGTAGGAAAGGATGAGTAATGAAACGAGTGAGCGCTGGATTAATACTGGCCTGTATTTTAGGTATTCCACCTTAAATATACAATTAGTGTTACATAGAGTATAAATGTATAGAGGTGACACACCACATTACATTTCACGAACTATACCTATGTATATCTCCATCACGGTAAATTTGCACCTATAGCGATCATGATACTGCGAACCAATGTGGTACGGTCGGCTCATTGATCCTATATCCATGGTCGGCTCTAATAATATGTATACGATTTTGATCCTAATGCCTTTGACATACGTTCCGAAATGTGTACATATTATTAGACGTTACTATACCTAAATACCTACTAAATAAACGTGTATGCACCTAAACAGAAGCATACCGGTTCATATTTGCAATTAATGGTACTTAGATATGACACTGCATTCCAGTAGGAATTTATTTAACTATTAGGTACCTTAGTTCGATCGAAACTCGACATTAATAATGTAAGCTATTTCTAAGTTATTAGACTTTATGAACAGCAAACATACTTAGCTATAGCTGGTGAGCCTTATAAAGGCAAATAACTGCGTGTCATAATTAACAATGAGCCAGTCGATTGAGCAATCGCTTCCTGAGTCAAGAGTACCTTTTATGGCTGAACCGATTCGTATTGGCACGTGTGGGAGCTCGCCCACCTGCCCACGGCTTAGGGCAACACTACATATTTATAAGGCTACTGTTATAGTCATACCTACCATAGGTTCTTCAAATACTCAGCAAAAAAGCCCATGGCGCTTCAGTCACCTTGTCTCTTGTATTAATTTTAGGACACTTATTACACAAATGTTTTTTTTTTCAGTAATCAGTAGGTACAGTCACGTCTAATAATATGTATACATTTCGGAACGTATGTCCAAGGCATAAGGATCAAAATCGTATACATACATATTATTAGATCCGACCGTACAGGCGTGGGTTGTGTTGTAGGACTTCTAGGATAAATACTATGTGCCGCAACATTTCGAAATATAAGTTATTTATGACTTTTCGTCACATGTATGAATGTTGATGAATGTTAAAGCTTGTAACATGCAGATAAGGTGAGGATAAGGTAATGTAACAGACGATAGAATAAACAATGAAAAAAGTACAGTATATATTTATTATATTGTAAAATTACAATTGTTGACAATGTATTACAATAATGATGAAAATATTTTGTCTGTCAGCATAGGCACTTTATCGTCTAAGCTAAGAGTACTGAGTACACTGAGTGTGTAGATAGTGTGTAAAGTGTAAATTGGTTGGTCCCAGAAAACTAATTTCTATCAGAAAATGCATCAGAAATGTTAACTAGTTTAATAAATAATGTAATGTTTACAACATTTTATCACAATGCAATTTACGTAATTCGTTCTTAATAAAATACATTTACGTAATTAGATTATTTTATCAATATTTTGTGCTTTATGATAATACTACCTACAAATAGCGCTTAAAAGCATTCACTTTTCTGCATTTTAAAAAGTGTATTTAAATTTTAATTTTAACACCCATTGATAGAGTTCAATATTATAAAGGCTATATTATAACTATGGCTTTGTATGCATTAAAGGTTTAAATCATCTGCAGAATAATAACAGTAATAAAATGGACATTAGTCGCATTACGTAAAAAAAATTGAAATGCCTACTTGTGTATTTTGTGAATAATTGTGATTTGAGACAAGGAAAATAGATAAATAATAGGTACATACAATGACTCTGTGTATTTCCCCCTTCTATATGTATCATTTAATGAATTTGTAAATTCACATCAAAAATATATTTCAACAGTCAAAGTTGTCACAAGGCACTTCAAAAATTACATGATTTATTTTTTACATGAGTAGTCAACTTGGGAAAACATTTAACTACAATAAGTCAATTTGCCTACAATATTAAATTTCAATAAAATCTCAACAAGAAAGCTATAAAAGTATGATTTGATTGGGTGGTAATGTCGGGTAGTCTGCTACTCTAGAGCAGAGGGATAAGTATCAATCTTATCCTCCTGCCGCCCAGTCAATAAAATTTGCCAGTGCATTTTGAATTCATTGTATAGGAAATAGAATAGAAATTCTGTTGTTTGAGAAGACCTTTTAATAGGTCTCTGGGTGGCAGGAGGCTAAATAAAAAGTCACTTTACAAATGTTGCCTTATTGCAAATGGTAGACTCTCAAGTCTACTGTGAACAACATATGGATTGTTATATGCAGTAGGCCTTCTAATTTGTCTAGCATTCCACCACCTCTTTTGTGTTTTCTTGTTCTGAATAGTGTGAACTCCAAGGTATAAAACAACTAAAAAATAATATGTGTAGTGCAAGAGCTTTTCATTCACACTTCAAAAGACTAGATTTAACATGATATTTGAACATAATTAGATTTAATAAAGCATGCTAAACTTATCCAAATTGACCTTAGGATATAAAAAAGACCATATCGTCGCCTGACAAGCAAAACTCACTAAGTAACAAATACCAAATACCTACTTGAAATAAAGCTCCTATCTCAGTTCTGATTTAATACTGACATAAGAGGTTGCTAAGAGTAGTGACAGTTTTTATAGTGAGTTTTGCTTGTCAGCCGATGATATTTAAAATTAGAAACATTTAAATTGATATGTAGTGAACTTCCTGGGTAAGTTAAATATACATTTCACTTTCAGGATCAAGTTTTTGCATAGTAAATTTATGAAATATTTGAGTTGCACCTCTGTTTCACTTATCCAAGTTATCTAACTTGACAATATATTTTATACTTTAACTTAGTTGTTAAATATTTTTTCTTTCCATTAGCACCAATTGTGTGTAAATTAAAAATATATATTGTTTTCCTTAAAGCTACTTTCAAGTACAAAGCTATCTGGCAATGTACACTTGCCTAGATTTCTGTGGATCTACAGAATGTCTAATAGGTACAATAGAATTACCCAAAGTAGATTACAGTTACTTATGGTCACTCGCCTCAGACCTAGTTGCTATTACCACCAGCTGTCAGTGAGATTATAATGATAATAAGTATAATTGCCGCAATACCACCAATGATCATCATCATCTTCATGTTCTTCCACCAGTATTTCTTCTTCAGACCGACAGCTTGCTGTTGGAACTGTGCTGCGCCATGCTGTAAAGCATCAGCGCGATTGTCCAGTTCAGATAACTTTTCATCTCTGTTCATAACACTCTCGATGTTATCTCGCATAATGTCCACTACTTCATCGACTTGAGCTTGAGTTTGGGCTAACTTATCGTTGGCTCTAGGAGCAGCACTATTTTCATCTCCCATTTTTGCGTTGCTTAGAGAACTCAACAATAGTAGAGAAAATTTAAGGTCCTGAGAACGAATACAACTTAGTTTAATGTTGATTTAGATAAGTACTGTGTTATTCAAACAAAACAAATCTAAGGAAACTAGGTGTAGTCATATTAGTCATTTAGTTAGTTATGGTAGTGATGTCAATGATGTCATGTCACTGTCAATCCAATGAAACTAGTTTGATTTGACATTGTCATTGTAGTATTGCCATTAGTAATAAAAATAAAACATTTTGTATCTTGGCGCTCTATAGACCGTCATTGTGTCATGTATGTCACAAAGTTCTGTTGATTGATTTTAATGATTATGGTATTATTCTGAGTTATTAGTGTTATTAACGAACAAATAACAATCCAGATTTCAATGCAATTCTAATTAATACGGCCATAGACACTGTTCTTCCAAGTTTGAGTTATCCTACTCTCGTCTCGTATGGAATATCCTGCACAGCACTGGTAAACTAATAATCAGGGCCCCGTCTTATAAAGTTACAAGTTACAATTTTACAAGCGTTTACTGGCAACACTTGCCCTATTTTTTACAATTTGCGTTTTATAAAAGTACTATGTTACAATTTTACAAGTTACAGGTACAAGTGCCTATAGCTCAGCCATAGACAAAAATACAGGAGTTTAATAGTTTTAAACTCGTAATCGAACAAGTGTTTTATAAAAATATTGTAAATAACAAGTGTAGGTGGAAAAAAAAAGCGCGGGAAACGTGGAACGCGGCGGTCGAAGTTTTTGGTTTCTTGTAACTTTAATTTCTATTTTAATACTGTAGATCAGGAAATTGGTAATTTGTATATAGTTTTTCATATAATTTGTGTATACTGTTCTATTTGTGTAAATAATTATTGAAACTGCGTCATATTGGGTAAGTTCTCATGTAAATATTTTTGATGGAGAACGAGTTGGACGGGGATCCTCCCGATCCCGGAGGAGATGATCTCACGGTTGCACACAATGTTATTATAGAATCTTGTATGGACACAGATACATCTGTTTGTAGTAAAAGTGAAAGAAAACGAACTAAAATCTATAAGCGATGCAAACACTGCAATAAAAAAAAGCGGCAAACTGATGGCGGCGTTTATACGTGCGATTGCCAGACAAATACATTACAGGTGCCCCAATCTCATTCGAATACTAATACCGCAAATGCGACGAATTCCTCGGTGAAATTAAACATGAATATTTCTAACACCACTAATGTAAAGGTTGGCAGGAATTTATTTTCAAGTACAGATGTTGCACCTTTCACGGTGCATGTTCAACTAAAACAGACGGACACAAATTCATCTCTGCACCCGGTGTCTTTTGGTAAATTTTTAATGAAAAAAGGATTTAAGAACATTATAAATGGCAGTGTTAAGCGCATAGGCAGAACGCGTATTTCGATGGCATTTAGTAGTTACGTTGATGCAAATTTATTTGTCACTGATCCGTGCGTAGAGTTAGAAAATCTAACAGCATACATACCATCATTTTCAGTAACCCGTATGGGCCTGGTTCGTGGCATCCCCAATCAATGGTCGGACGAAGAAATTATTTCGAACATTTCCGTGCCTACTGGGTGTGGAAAGGTGCTTAAAGTACGGCGTTTAAACCACAGAGTCACAGTGAATGGTTCCATTTCATGGCAACCCTCAGAAACAGTTGTTTTGACCTTCGATGGTCAAGTTCTGCCGAAAAGAGTGTTTTCTTGTTATAATTCACTTCTCGTTGAATTGTATATCTTCCCAACAATCCAATGTTTTAATTGTTGCAAGTTTGGACACACAAAAACCACCTGCAGGTCAAAACCGAAATGCTACAAGTGTGGTCAGATGCACTCTGGTCATACCTGTTCAGTGGATGAGGATGATGCCATTTGCTGTCTCTGCAATGGCTTTCATTTTGCCACGAACAGGTCTTGCCAGGAACATATTAGGCAAAAAGAAATTAAAGTTACTATGGCAAATAACTGCATCTCTTATGGAGAGGCAGTTAAACTTCATCCAGCCATTTCGAAATCATATGCTGATGTTTTAATGTCACAACCTCAACCACAATCTCAGCCTCAATTCGCTTTACCCCGCAATTTCAACAATTCAGCCCCGGGTACATCCTCACAGTCTCGTAGCTATAAAAAAACAGTTTTTTTGAAACCTCGTTCATTAAGAAAGACCACCACTGGCTATGATGTAGCGGCTCATAATGCGCTAATTAATGAGTACACTATTCCATCTTCTCCAAATGGCTGCGCATTACAAGACAATTCTAACAAAGAACAGACAGACATATCAATGGCTGAGGAAATTCAAGCCTTAATAAATCATTTATCTAAGCCAAATGTTACCCTACCGTCCAACGTTGCCCCCTTGCTCGATGTACTTGTTACTACTATCAAAAATAATGGCCAAAATAATTCAATGGAATTGCAGGAGCATAATAAATAAAAAACAAGATCTATTTCATTTATTAAATAAATTTCAACCTATCGTTTTTGCCCTCTCTGAGACATGGCTCAGACCTGGGGCTCTTCTTAGAGCCACTGGCTATTCATGTCTCAGAGAGGACCGTCCTGACGGATGGGGTGGGGTAGCCCTGCTCGTCAGGAACTCCTTATCATTCTCACCTTTTCATCTTCCATCACACAGCGACGATTTGTCAATCGTTGCTGCCATTGTAAATAACATTTGCTTCATTTCTGTATATATTGCTCGTCCATCATCATCCATTTTTGATGAGCTTAATAATATAATTTCCACTCTTCCTAGGCATATGTTACTTCTAGGTGATTTTAATTCTAATCATCAGTTTTGGGGCAGTTCCATATCTACCTATCATGGAGATCGAATTTTACGAATCCTAGATGATTACAATCTTTGTGTCCTGAATACTGGTTCTCCGACACGTCGAACAGCGCCTACTGAGTCAGTCAGTGCTGTTGATTTATCCATTTGCTCGGCGGAACTTGCAGCTTCCTTCACATGGCACACTTTAGAATCCACATTTGGCAGTGATCATTTTCCTATTCTTTTTTCATTTCCATCATCTGTTCCACCTGCTTCAAGACCGAGACCTAGACTTAAATATAACTTGTGTAATCCGGACTGGAAAATGTTCAAAAGCAGAGTAGAAGAGAAGCTGTTGGTTTTGCCTAGCTTAGATAATAGTGATGTAGCCCGATGTTCAGTTGCTCTGGCTCAGGTGATAACAGAAACCGCGGACGAAGTATTTCCTGTAAAAAACAGTTCAACGGGTAAAATTCCTTCTCCTCCTTGGTGGGATACTGAATGTTCCCAAGCCATCAGGGAACGCAAGGAGGCTGAAAAACGTTACCGTAATTTAATGACTACTGAAAATTTTGAATCTTACATGCAGGTTGCACGTAATACTAAAAAATTGTTACGGAAGAAAAAATATGAAGGATGGAGACGATTCTGTGAGTCTCTCAATCCTAATGTAAAACCTTCCATAGTATGGAATAATATTAAAAAATTTAAACATGCTTTTAATGAACCTTCTAGACATACATTGCCTCCTAACCTTGCTGAAGAATTTATGAATAAATTAGCACCGGTATCAGTACCAGAAGAATATGTGTTTCATCCCCTTACTTTTTCATGTCAACCTTCTAACTTCTTTACTTTAAATGACCCCTTTAAAATAGAGGAATTGAAAGGAGTATTAAGCAATTTAAAAGATACTGCACCTGGCGAAGACGGAATCCCTTACTCCTTCCTTGTGAACTCAAGTGATGGTATTCTTTCTTACTATCTGAGTATAATAAATTCGGTTATCCATTCTGGTATAGTCCCTGATTCATGGAAAGCCCAAATAGTCATTCCTATTTTAAAACCAAACAAATCAGCTTCTGATGTTTCTTCTTATCGACCAATAGCTCTCTCTTCAGTATTTGCCAAAATTGCAGAACATTTAATCAAAAATAGATTAGAATTTTATGTGGAAAAAAACCAGTTACTATCACAAAGCCAGTTTGGGTTTCGTAAAGGTAGATCTACCTGTGACAGTTTAGCAATACTTATTTCTGATATCCGATTGGCTTTTTCTAAAAATGAGTCGGTTGTAGCTGCTTTTCTAGATATAAGTGCTGCTTATGATAATGTTCTAATCAGTGTATTACAACAAAAAATGCATAGGTTAGATGTACCAGTTATGCTAATTAATTTCATTATAAATCTTTTGTCTCAGAGGTCTATTAGCCTTGTCTTGGATGACAACAATAAAATCACTCGTTTTGTGTGGAGAGGTCTACCCCAAGGATCAGTACTTAGTCCTATATTATACAATATTTATACGTTTGATTTAGAGTCATCTCTAAATGGCATGGTTAGAGTCTTGCAATATGCTGATGATCTGTTATTATACTCGCCTAATCTCTCTATTGAACAGGCCGGTAGATCTGTCACTGGTGCCTTGGGTTTATTAGGGTTATGGTTAGATGCTAATGGTCTAGAACTTTCTGTTCCCAAAAGTGTTGCCGTTATATTTACTAGAAAACTTTTTCCTCCACCAATCATTGTCCGATTTGGTTCATGCTCTATTTCAATCAAACAAAAAACTAAGTTCCTGGGTACTATATTAGACAGCAAGTTAACAGGCCTCCCACACTGTGAGTACATAGTCACTAAATGTGAAAAAAACATTAATCTTCTTAGGTGTGTATCAGGTGTCTGGTGGGGTGCACACCCATTTTGTTTAAAACTTATGTACAATGCCATGATTAGGAGTATATTGGATTACGGTACATTTTTGCTAGAACCAGGAAGTGTGGCTGGTTTTAAGAAATTAGATAGCATTCAGTCCAAAGCTCTTAGAGTCATTTGTGGGGCCATGAGGTCTAGTCCTATAATTGCAATGCAGGTGGAGTGTGTAGAGCCTCCACTGTATTTAAGACGACAGTATCTCAGCGATAGATATATCTTCCGATGCTCACAATTTAAATACCACCAACTATGGGTTATATTATCTGAACTTTTATCTCAAATAACTCATTCCAACTATTGGAAACACAAGAGTCCTCCTTGTTTAATTAAGAGTTTTCAGGAACTTAAATCTATTTCTGCTTCCACTGTTAGTTCCTTAACACTTCCCATTTTTCAATATGAATATGAATCATTAACACATAATCCTGCAATTTTGCTTGATATTGGCATCTCAAAAAGTGATGTGGAACAAAACCAACAGTTTCTAGACTATATTGGAACAGATGGGCAAGATGCTCAACATATCTATACAGATGCTTCCAAGATGTCAGCCAATGGTTGTGTTGGTGTTGGAGTACTTCATACTCAATCAAATATCTATCAAAAAATAAAGTTGCCTCCTGAATCTTCTGTGTTCAGTGGGGAGTGCTTTGGTATCCTGAAAGCAATAGAATTCATAATTATAATGCGTTTAAAAAAGTCTATTATATTTTCAGATTCTTTAAGTTCATTGCAGGCAATATCTAGATTTCCATTTAAATCCAAATGTAATAACCCAATAATTTTTCAAATTCGCAGTTTACTGTTAAAATGTCACCTCAAAGGGTATTTCGTTTCCATTGCCTGGATCCCCGGGCATAGGGGGATTAAAGGCAATGAAAGGGTGGATAATATAGCCCGTGATGCTATCAGTTGTGGAGACATGTTTCCATATAAGAATATTGCAGATGACCTATTAGCACTACCAAGTTCATACCTACGAAGTGTATGGAAGGAATTATGGACATCTGGTGCAGGGACTGCGTTACATTATCGAAGCATACAAGCATCAATTCCTGTGAAACCATGGTTTGCTAAACTCTCTTTGCCAAAACCTGCCACTACTATGATGATTCGAATGAGGTTGGGTCACGTGTGCACACCAAAACACCTGGCAAAGCAGGGTCGAGTGTCTAGTTCTGCTTGTGTTTGCGGAGCTGATCCTGCTGATCTTAACCATATATTTTTTGTGTGTAACCAATATGATCACTCTGTATTATATAGTCAACTGTCACTTTTAAAAGTTCCATTTCCTACAAACATTTCATTACTCCTTCATATAAATAAAAAATCCATGTATATATTTAAAGCATTATATTCATTCCTTACTCATAATAACATCAAACTGTAACTTTACCTTTTCCTGATCCTTTTCCAAATTTCCGATTCCGCTTTTATTATTCACAATCCCGTTTCCTCGTTTTACTTGTTTGGCTGAATGCGCCAGGAGCGCGGTGCCATTAAAAAAAAAAAAAAAAAAAAAAAAGTGTAGGTGTGGTAGACTTGTAGCAAAAACTGACGTACGTCTTGAGGCCTGTAACCGCAACTACAAGTGCAATTTTCTCAGTTATTTCGTGTGCTACAGACGTTTGCTCGTAATACTGTTGAAATTATTCGCTTTCTGAGAGATTCTTCATAGTTTTGGCCAACTACCACGAACTCCGAAAACCGCAAACGACGATTTGTCTTTGGAGCATAAGGTCTAAAGTTGTCAGTGGCGTAACTAGGGGGGGGGGGGGGGGGGTTGGCAGGGGGGGCTCGTGCCCCGGGCGCCAAATTAGAGGGGGCGCCAAATCGGCCAACATTTTTAATTTCCTTTTGCATAATTTATACATAAAAAAATTTGAATTTCATAAAATGCTAGATTGGGACATTTTCCCCGGGCGTCAAATTAGGCGGGGCACCAATTCCTTCTGCAAAATTTATACATAAAGTCACAAAATGCTAGAAAGGAACATTTTGTCCGGGCGTCAATCGGCCAAAATTTTTGATTTCCTTGTGCATAATTTACATTTGTAAATAAATCAAAAATCTGTAGGTATGCGTAATCTATCAGAAGGGGCGCCAAATCGGCGAAGATTTTTTGATTGCCTTTTGCATAATTTATATATTACAAAAATGTCGAATGAAGCGGGGCGCCAAATCAGCAATTTATTTTGATTTCCTTTTGCATAACTTACACATAAAGAAAATCTTCATGCGTATATTTAAAAAATGCTAGATTGGTACATTTTCCCTGGGCGCCAAATTAGGAGGGGCTCCAAACAAGCCAAAATTTTTGATTTCCTTGTGCATAATTTATATATTATTTATTTATACAAAAATAAATCAAAAATATGTATGCGTAAACTATTAGAGGGGGCCCCAAATCGGCCAAGATTTTTTATTTCCTTTTGTATAAATTATATTTTCCCCGGCCGTCAAATTAGGCAGGGCGCCAAATCAGCAATTTATTTTGATTTCCTTGTGCATAATAATTTACACACAAAGAAAATCATTTTGCGTAAATTAAAAAAATGCTAGTTTGGTACCTACATTTTCCCGGGGTGTCTAATTGTGAAGGGCTCCAAACCGGCCAAAATCTTTGATTTCCTTTTGCATTATTTACACATAAATAAATCAAAAAATTTTATGCGTAAATTCACAAGAAGCTAAAATGGAATATTTTTTTTACCATGTATTTCAGAAATAGGGTAGACTGGGGACAATTGAAACAGGTCAAGATTGAAACAAGTCAAATATCTCGGAAACTATAATGCCTACGCGTCTGACGCAACACTCAGAACAAGCGGTAGGCCATATTGCAATCCTTAACAGTAGCGCACGGGCGTCGGTGCGATACGGTAGTGTCCACGAGCGAAATCAGTTTCACGCGGTAAAAAGTAAGTATGCGTGCTCTCGTATATTGTCTTATAACTTCGTCTACTCTCATATATTGACTAATCTAATTATGTAAGTGCTATATTTAGGAATAAACGAATGTTTTTATGGACGATGATCAGTGTTAGAGTCTTATTTTATATAAAATATTTGGCATTGAAGTAAAAAAGGTGGTTTGGGGACGATAGAAACAACGTGTTTGGGGACAATTGAAACGTTTCAATCATCCACATGTTTTAATCGTCCCCAAAATTAACCAACTTTGAAATATAAAGATTTGTATTCGATGCACATGTTTGTTTTATTAAGCTTCACAATTATTTGGCTAGTTTTTGATCTAGATCATAAATAGTACGGTCAAACCGTACATCGTTTTACGTTAAACTCGCTAATCAAGTAGTTTCGCTGCATTTTTGCTATTTTATTTAGGCATTATAGGGCAATATAAAACCACATTTTGCAAGCAAAAAAACGTGCTAGCTGTAGTACGTAAAAAACTGCAAAATTTACGGTCATTTTATAGTTTCTGATTTTTATTTAAAAAATCTTCCATTTTTTTATATCATATGTTATTAAACGTTTAAAGAATAATAAATTTCCAACAAGTTGAGGTAACATGCATTACCGTACGTCTTATACTCGTAGTTACAGAGATTCGAGACTTCAAAGAGTACTCTTTTTTTGTAAACTAAATAAAATTTAGTGTTTTGCTAACGTTTTCGGCTTAATATCGCCTCACGTTTTTAACGATGTTTTTGTTTACCGCTGTAATGAAACCATTTAAACTGATATTTTGTTTCGTCTATTATTTCATTCCACATCGCGACTACAACACTCGTTGTCACTGGGCGTTTGGGAATGGTTATGGTTGAAACATTGTTATAGTTGAAACAGGCACTTTTGTATGAAACATAGTTTTGATTATTTTCTGCGATTCTACATCGCTATATCTTGTAAATGCATTAAAACTACCTTGGTTAAGGTAAATGTAAATGGTAACAGTGACAATGAAGTCTAAAAGTCGTATACTCCTTTTTTATTACAAGTTTTTTTAACGACTTTTTCAGATGCTCATAAATTGAGATATGTTCATGCTATACTTGCGAACTTTTAATGAGCTCATTGTATGCAAAGGTAGTAATGAAAATGATTAAAACAGATATAAATACTTTCATTGTGTCGAAGATATTTAAGTGTTTCAATTGACCCCACATAGTGTTTCAATTGACACACATGTGGGGTCAATTGAACCACTCTGCCTTTTTCTTTTTATTTCACCATTGTCGAAAAACTATGAGTTATAGACCATCCTAATACATTTTATTTAGGAACCAGATAACTAACCTTGAAATATTATGAGCGTACATCTTTCTACTTATAAAAATATAGCGGTCACGGTCGGTTAAAGGCAAACTGGTTCAATTGACCCCAGTCTACCCTACCGTACTCGCTTTCTATAGATTTCACATTTTTTTTTCTCTTATCCATTTGGAGAATTTTTAATACTAAAAGTATGAAAACAAGTTTATATCTTGTGCTGCATGTAGTACTTACCCGTATTACTCTTATTAGCATCGAATAAATTGAAAATGTACCAATTCAGTTAGATTAGAACAGTTGAATTTATTTTGTTTCCTAGTAGGTAGGGCCTTTCCTGCCTAGTAGGTAGGTTGAATTTTGGATAAAATTGTGGTATCCTATGACCCTATTTAGGGTTTCTTTCTACCCAAACTAAGACCCCTTTTAGTTTCGTCTGGTCAGACTAGACCGGCAGTACGAGTACTAGAAAGTTGCGATTTAGTGAAATTGGTCAAGGTATACATATTAATTACGCAGACAAAATAATATAATAAAATATAGAACAATAGTAAATTGTGTCACAAGGGTACAACAGAAAGTCCTTGAATAGAAAAGTGCCACTTTAATACCTCCTAGCAGGGAAATTTCTTATTCGCACGTGTATTCTGCTACGACGTTTTTCAGTACATTTGGCCCTCCGAAGACCTGACGTAGAATTAACCACTTCTCGCACTAGCACGTAAAAAAGCGCCATACGCACTGAAAATAGTACATTACGACACAAGTGCGAAAAACATGAAATTCGAAACGAGTGGCGAAGTTTTAAAACACGACCGGTAGGGAGAGTTTTTATTCGACACGAGTTACGAATTTCGTTTTCGCACGTGTCTCGTACGACGTTTTTTAGTACAGATGGCCCTCCGAAGTTTTGAACCTGACGTAAAATTACCCACTTCTCGCACTAGAGCCTAAAAAGTACACCATCTGTACTAAAATAGTACATTACGACACAAGTGCGAAAAACATGAAATTCGAAACGAGTGGCGAAGTTTTAAAACACGACCGGTAGGGAGAGTTTTTATTCGACACGAGTTACGAATTTCGTTTTCGCACGTGTCTCGTACGACGTTTTTTAGTACAGATGGCCCTCCGAAGTTTTGAACCTGACGTAAAATTACCCACTTCTCGCACTAGAGCCTAAAAAGTACACCATCTGTACTAAAATAGTACATTACGACACAAGTGCGAAAAACATGAAATTCGAAACGAGTGGCAATGTTTTAAATCGACACGATTTACGAATTTCGTTTTTGCACGCGTCTCGTACGACGTTTTTTAGTGCAAATGGCCCTCCGAAGTTTTGGACCTGACGTAAAATGACACACTTCTCGCACTAGAGCCTAAAAAAGGCACCATCTGTACTAAAAATATGTTTCAGTACAGATGGCGCTTTTTTACGAAATCGAAATCTTGGGAGAGCCACAAGTACTGAAAAACGTCGTACGATACACGTGTGAAAACGAAATTCGTAACTCGTGTCGATTTAAAGCACTCCCTTCGGTCGTGCTTAAATGTATCTCCTCTAGTTTCGAACTTAATTTTTTCGCACTTGTAGCGTAATGTACTATTTTCCCCTACACGTAAAGTGGCGATGGATTTACTGCTAGCAATGTCAATATTAGGTGTTAAGTTAACTTTGGAAAACGAGAAAGGGGGGGGGGGGGTCTTGTTTGGTTGCTTCGAGGGCCCTGGACATTAATTCAAACGGCACAACGCTTCTTTCTCACCACTATTTATTTAATTAAATTCACTTATAAAAACATGTTTGTTATTGAAGATCTGTCAGTCGAGAGAAGTTTGAAGGCTCATCATACATAGACAATATGTATGATGAGCTTCCAAATTCAAATAGTGTTAGTCAAGCACGAGTCGATTGCTTGCTAACAACCTTCATAATAACACACCCCCTCAATCGACTCTGCTTGACGTATTATTACAAACACTTCTAATTACCAAAACAAAAATTTCCAAACATTACTACATCAGATTATAAAAACAATTTTAAATAACAACATCAAATTAATCAAATCATAATCAAAGTTATTACCATTCTACTCTCCTATCCAACAATTTCGAATACATGTCTAAATAACAGTTTTCAAATTCTTACATATTCACTCATCGCTTCTACTCGTCAATACGTAACGTCTAATATGTAAATAAATAAATTTTGTCATTATTCAATTCAACTCGCCCCATACTCCTCATATTTCCTCCACCGCTCGACACATTGTACCAATACATAAATAACTACTAATAACCTTTATCCTCTATTCATCTTCTCGACTTTACTGCTTTCTCCCACTCGACACATCAATCTCCTCCTCAATTATAAAATACATACAATATAATATATCTTGTCTTTTTATTTCTCTCCCACTCGATACATCAATCTTCATTATTACATACTTATACTATAAAACATCTCCTCTACTTTTATTTCTCTCCCACTCGATACGTCAATCTTCAGTCAATTATAAAATACATACAATATAATACTTCTTATTCTCCCACTCGATACTTCCTCCTCATTTATTAAATCATACAATATAAAACTTCTTATTCTCCCACTCGATACGTCCTCAACCTCATTCCTCGTCAACCTCAATTATTATATTAAATACATACACTATAAAACAAATACCTCCATCTATATTTATCCTTTAAACTTCTTCTTCTCGACTCATTTTTACTGCCACTCGATACATCGTCCTTCTCAATTATTAAAACCATACATTAAAAAAAATTCACACACCTCTGAAAAATATACCTCTATCTCAAATAAATAGACACTATAAAGAAAAACACCAACTACTAATAATAAACACAAATACAAAATAATACCATTATCTCAAAATAGATATTTAGAAAAGAAAAGAACACTTAAGGGTATAAATCAAAAAATAAACGAATAATGATTCAGTTACTATCACACTAATCACCCCCTTAAGTGAATCATTATTAATCACCCCCTTAATTCTTACTTTATTTTGTTCTGGAATCCGTAAGTCTTCTTTCAGTATACATTTACAAACCCAATTAAATATAAAACAAAGAACCCCACATTTTCCGAAAAATAATTTGTACTGTTCACTTTAGCCCGCACTTAAACTACACTCAACAACTCACTTTAATCACTATATTTCGCTTTTCATCTTCATCATTATTTAAAAATCTTCATTCCCATCATAAAATACATCTAAAAATACATCTTCATTTGTTTCACCTTCATTTGTTTCACTACTCAATTGTTCTCAAATGAACATCGCCTTCTCGAAAATTCTCCATATTTCATCTACTTTTATCTCTTTCTGATATTTCTCCTTCTCGAACATTTTATACATATACCACTTCTTCTTTCAACTTTTCTTATATATATCTCCTTCTCGATTTTTTCTACTTCTTCCTATTCTCCTCAATTTATCTCCTACTCGACCTTCATTGACTCTTCCAACCCTCTTCTTCCTGTCTGTTAATTTGTTTCATTGTCGGTTGTTTCGTTTTCATTTCTTTCATGTTCATTTATTTCATCTTCTTCTCTGCCTTCCGTACCTGTTTCTCGATTTTCTTCATGTAATGTCCAAAGTCCTCAATTCTTTTCCGTCATAATTTTCTTCATTTATATATACTATACGTGCTCATCTTCATTTAAAAAATTGACTTGCGGTTTTCCTTGACTCGTTGCTATGCTTATTTTGTAAACAACCTTCCGTTGCTATGGTTAATTTTGATAAATATTTACATGCCAAAACTAAAATGATAATACGTAAATACTTTCACAATTATTATCTCCTTCCTTAGTGTTCCAAAGGGCGCATAACCTCTTGTTTGGTTGCTTCGAGGGCCCTTGACATTAATTCAAACGGCACAACGCTTCTTTCTCACCACTATTTATTTAATTAAATTCGCTTATAAAAACATGTTTATTATTGAAGATCTGTCAGTCGAGAGAAGTTTGAAGGCTCATCATACATAGACAATATGTATGATGAGCTTCCAAATTCAAATAGTGTTAGTCAAGCACGAGTCGATTGCTTGCTAACAACCTTCATAATAACAGGGGGCGCAAATTTGGCACTTGCCCCGGGCGCCATTTACTCTAGCTACGCCCCTGAAAGTTGTAGGTATATATTATTATATTTATTCCCTTGACTGTACCCCGATTGCGTTGACCGAGACTGTTTCAGCTCCTAATAAAGGGTTTAGCAGCCTTACCGAACAAGAGGTGCCTTTCCCCACGGATGAGGTCAATATTTTAGGTGGTGTACTAGCAGGCCCTAAGAATACTCCGTGCTTAATATCAGCTCTAGATCTTCTTTTGTTTCAGAGTTATTCAAGATAATGTAAAATAAACAGGGTGTCGTTGAAAGTGGCATATTTCGTAAACTGTTCAAGTTAGATCAACCAAACAAAATTGTGTTTGATAACAATAAAATAAACTACAAAATGCATATTTTTAACCTGCATCTTGTCCTTATTTTTCATAATAAAAAAAGGTTTCTTGTTTTTTTTTTCCATATTTTTTTTTATTTCACGCGGAGGTACACCTACAAAAAAAATATGCATACATAGCCACTAATGTCCACTGTATA
Organism: Thaumatotibia leucotreta; assembly: GCA_025490895.1. NCBI lineage: Eukaryota > Metazoa > Arthropoda > Insecta > Lepidoptera > Tortricidae > Thaumatotibia > Thaumatotibia leucotreta. The sequence goes on from JALPQI010002530.1 coordinate 22,452, forward strand.
CATAAATAAAAATATTTCCGTAAATCATCGTGCGTCATGCCAAAAAAAAATTTTTTTCAGAAGTAGTCGTTACTGGCATACAAATAAAGTACCAGTGCAGTGTGAACATAAGTTAGTGTGTAGGTATACAATCTCTCGACACTTACCGCACAAAATATCATTGACGTAAATTGACTTATTAGTGCATTTGCTATATAAATCAGCCTCTTGTCCAGTTTGTTTGCATTTTTTTCTTTCCACATATATTTTTTAACGTTTTTTCACAAGACTTACACTTAATTTTTTCCATTTTCCAACATAACATGCAACAAATCAAATGTCGAAAACTATATTATGTGTCAAATGTTTATCTCTCTTTTATAAAATTGCTATATAAATCAGCCTCTTGTCCAGTTTGTTTGCATTTTTTCTTTCCACATATATTTTTTAAACGTTTTTTCACAAGACTTACACTTAATTTTTTCCATTTTCCAACAGAAAATGCAACAAATCAAATGTCGAAAACAATATTATGTGTCAAATGTTTATCTCTCTTTTATAAAATTGCTATATAAATCAGCCTCTTGTCCAGTTTGTATGCATTTTTTCTTTCCACATATATTTTTTAACGTTTTTTTCACAAGACTTACACTTAATTTTTTCCATTTTCCAACAGAAAATGCAACAAATCAAATGTCGAAAACAATATTATGTGTCAAATGTTTATCTCTCTTTTATAAAGCAAATGTACTAATAAGTCAATTTACATCAATGATATTTTGTGCGGTAAGTGTCGACTGTCGAGAGATTGTATACCTACACACTAACTTATGTTCACACTGCACTGGTACTTTATGTGTATGCCAGTAACGACTACTTCTGAAAAAATTTTTTTTTGGCATGACGCACGATGATTTACGGAAATATTTTTATTTATGTATACAGTGGACATTAGTGGCTATGTATGCATATTTTTTTTGTAGGTGTACCTCCGCGTGAAATAAAAAAAATATGGAAAAAAAAAACAAGAAACCTTTTTTTATTATGAAAAATAAGGACAAGATGCAGGTTAAAAATATGCATTTTGTAGTTTATTTTATTGTTATCAAACACAATTTTATTTGGTTGATCTAACTTGAACAGTTTACGAAATATGCCACTTTCAACGGCACCCTGTATATTTTACATTATCTTGAATAACTCTGAAACAAAAGAAGATCTAGAGCTGATATTAAGCACGGAGTATTCTTAGGGCCTGCTAGTACACCACCTAAAATATTGACCTCATCCGTGGGGAAAGGCACCTCTTGTTTGGTAAGGCTGCTAAACCCTTTGGACTTTCGGAGTCGGACACCGTGCACCGTACGACTTTAAAGAGCGAATAAACTCCACACAAATTTAGAACATCTCTCTCATCGTTTTGGTCTGCGGCCCCACTGCGATTTTCGCAAATTTCGAGGATTTGTCTCTCTCACTTTAATGAAGCCTTCGTTGGAGTTACGGCGAAAATACTTCGAAATTTACGAATTTTGAATTTCGCGGTAGTAGGGCTGATTTTCCATCAAAATAAACATATATAATCTGTGGATACGATTATTTATGTCAGTTTTTATTTTTAAATAGTGATGTCCGTGACGCCTGTAGATGTTACTTGTAATCGAGATTTACCATGGTTCATTACAATTGTAAATTTTTGTGTGTATTTATAAAACACCTGGGTCCCGTTTTATAAAGTTACAAGATACAGGTTACAAGTGTACAGGCTACAGGAACCTGTAATGCACTATGAACTATTACAGGTGTTTTATAAATACACACAAAAATTTACAATTGTAATGAACCATGGTAAATCTCGATTACAAGTAACATCTACAGGCGTGACGGACATCACTAATTAAAAATAAAAACTGACATAAATAATCGTATCCACAGATTATGTATGTTTATTTTGATGGAAAATCATATCCTTCTACCGCGAAATTCAAAATTCGTAAATTTCGAAGTTTTTTCGCCGTAACTCCAAAAGTGACAGAGACAAATCCTCGAAATTTGCGAAAATTGCAGTAGTGCCGCAGAACAAAACGATGAGAGAGATGTTCTAAATTTGTGTGGAGTTCATTTGCTCTTTGAAGTCGTACGGTGTCCGACTCCGAAAGTCCAAATTTATTAGGAGCTGAAACAGTCTCGGTCAACACTATCGGGGTACAGCGGCCCTACCGCGAAAATCGAAATTCGTAAATTTCGAGGATTTTTCTCTGTCACCCAAACGAAGGTGTCATTAGAGTGAGAGAGACAAATCCTCGAATTTTATGAATTTCGTTTTTCGCGGTAGGGCCGCAGTCAAGGGAATAAATATAATAATATTATATATATATAACTTTAGACCTTCTGCTCCAGACATAAGTAAAAAAGTGTAGTCATAGTCAGCGGCCCTACCGCAAACTCAGAAATCCGCAAATTTCGATTATTTTTCTCTTTCACTCTAATATCGCCTTGTTAGAAGTGACAAAGACAAATCGTCGTTTGCGGTTTTCGGAGTTCGTGGTAGTTGGCCAAAACTATGAAGAATCTCTCAGAAAGCGAATAATTTCAACAGTATTACGAGCAAACGTCTGTAGCACACGAAATAACTGGGAAAATTGCATTTGTAGTTGCGGTTACAGGACTCAAGACGTACGTCAGTTTTTGTTACAAGTCTACCACACCTACACTTGTTATTTACAATATTTTTATAAAACACTTGTTCGATTACGAGTTTAAAACTATTAAACTCCTATATTTTTGTCTATGGCTGAGCTACAGGCACTTGTACCTGTAACTTGTAAAATTGTAACATAGTACTTTTATAAAACGCAATTTGTAAAAAACGGGGCAAGTGTTGCCAGTAAACGCCTGTAAAATTGTAACTTGTAGCTTTATAAAACGGGACCCTGTAATAGTTCATAGTGCATTACAGGTTCCTGTAACCTGTAACTTGTAACTTTATAAAACGCGACCCAGACACAAAAGACTGGCTTATAGTCATGAAACCAGTCGCGTTTTATAAAGTTACAATTTACAATTTCGCTGTTTGCCTCTCTTTCTAGCCAATATGTGAGTGCGTTAGAGAGGCAAACAGCGTAATTGTAAATTTATAAAACGCGACCCAGGCCATAAAATCCAAAAAAAAAAAACAAAAGGCAGACATTCCGTTAGAGTATTATTCTTTGGAAAATCCCGAAATACTGAACAAGCACATCTTGTGTTGTGTTTGACAGCAACTCGCAACTACCCGTCTCTTTTCGATTGTTTTGATTAAAAAGAGACTTGTAGCTGCGAGTAGTGCGAGTTGCTATCAAACACGAGATGTGCTTGGAGGGTTGGTGGTGACCATATCAGGTCTGCTACCGCGAACATTTGAACATTTTCGGGGATTTGTCTCTGTCACTCCAACGAAGGAGTCGTTAGTGACCGAGGGGCCGCACATAGTGTGCCACTAAGAGGGATAGACATAGTCACTTACTACTAAGACGAAAGTGCCACACAGGCACTTAGTGACGTATTCAACCATTATTCAACGCATTTGTCTGGCACTTACATTTAGCATCTAATGCACACACACACAAAAAATAGTGGCACAGTGATAAGGACGGACGATTATCGTTCCTTTTCACTTCCACTAGTAAAAAGTTTCATAAGACCATCCCTTTCGTTCTTGCTATTATTATAACGTTGTCAAATCCATATTAATCCTACAAACAGCAACACTCCTAACGGACCATTAAAGACAGAGCAGAGAGAAAATGAAAGAGATAAATATAGTTATATTATGTCAACTTCAAATTAAACAATACACGGGAATGTTGATCGTCCGCACTGTTCGCAACTTGGTCGAATAATACAAATTGGGTTCCGAAATCTTACGAGACTAGTATCACGACTTCGGCCGAACTCTGCTGACCAATGGGGCGAGCATTGCTACGGTTAACCAATGATCGCTCGCGGTTTCTTCAGAAGGTGACATTACCATGGTTACGTAATAACAAAAACGTTTAACCAATGATTGATTATGAATTTTCCGGAAGCTGACGTCACTATAGTTACGTTATAATATATAACATCCGCTTTAGTCCTGGAGACGTCAATCTAACTTCAGAGCCGGTAATTTGACTGCTAAGCTGCTATGTAGAAATTTTCGTTCATTTTCCTTTCAACGGCTGTCACTGTCAGATATTTTTTCAAAGTTAGAATTTCAGCCAGAAACTATCAAGTCTCTATTAAACATTTGTATGGCTACTGACAGATTAAAGGATTATAGGTAGACTGTCAAACGTCTATCTACCATATTTCCACAAAGGTTACATAAGTATTCAACTAACGCCAACTAAGAGATGTGATGAATTATAATAAAGACAGCAATAGCATTTGTCTCTGTCAATGAAAAAATATACTCGTAAGGCCCACCATACTATTTTCTTTAAATCTTATTTTGAACCTTGCCTTGTAAGGAATAGTGGTGAACTTCGTTTGTTTGAGAAAACGACCAAACAAAGTAAATGCGACTTTATTAAGTTTATAAAAGGTTTAAATTTCATTGAATTGGAGTGTACATTGTAATGTACATTGGGCCTTACAAGGATATGCATAATGGGTATGTGTATCACGAGTGTATTACTCTCCCTTCTTCAACCGGTCTGTTATGAATGTCTCCCGTGTAACCACATTTTGGTCCAACCAACTTGGCAGTAAGAAAAGGCGGCAAATTCAAATTTTGTATATTTGGCTTACGTAAAGTATTCAACTAACGTCAACTACGAGATGTGATGAATTATAATAAAGACAGCAATAGCATTTGTTTAAAATTGCCCGATAACATGGCTATTTGTAAAACTATCTTGATTTGGAAAAATACCTCGCCTAAAAATACCTTGCCTCGTCAGATAAATCATGAAATCCAATTTGAAGAAACCGTGATTAAATTACTAAACGGTTTTAGACAAATCTATGAAGAACTGTCGTTATCCAGTTTCCACAAGGAACAACGACATCTAGCGTCTAATCATGGCCGATAGCTAATTCTTAATTTTCGTAGACGAAGGAATTTTTATTATGTCAACTAGTTTTCAAATACTGAAATTTTGACGCAACAAAGATTCGATGACATATCATCGGGGACCATCGGAAATGTCGCGATCGTGCCTACTAACGAAAAATACCGAACCCATAATATTACACGACCAAATTGCATCCTTTGCCAAGTGGCTCAACATTCCTATGTAACTGACACGTGACTGTAAGTGTGATTCTCTTTCATGCAATATTTCAAATTTCTGAAGTGTATACCTAGCTGTGTTGCTGTTTGTACATTCATGTTAGTGACAGACAAAAAGCCCTGGGTCGCGTTTTATAAAGTTACAATTTACAATTTCACTGTTTGCCTCTCTTTCTAGCCAATATGTGCGTGCGTTAGAGAGGCAAACAGCGAAATTGTAAATTGTAGCTTTATAAAACGCGACCCTGAAATTTGCGAACTTCGGTGTTCGCAGTAGTAGGCTGTTATGATTCAACTCCTATGACCATATCACTTTCAATAAAGAAATATTTCTTACTCACTTATCTTGTTCATATAATATCTACTTCTGATAAATTTGAACAACTTATTTCTTATATCAGTCAACAGTATGATTAAGAACAATGTTATCACGCCTATGCATTTACAAATCAAATCATTATCTAGCTCTTACAAATTGATAAAGAGTTTCAGGTAATAAATAAGAACAAATCAAATTGAAGAATACATACATTTATTAGATCTTAACAGTTACAATAGGCAATAATATAAGTAGGTAGGTAGATTTACAATAGGAATATGACATCAGCATTGGTTGTTAAGAGGAAATTTAACCATTTTCTTATTAATTTATCTATCTTTTTATGCCTTGAAACATTGCTAGTTTTTTTAGTCTAAAACATGAATTCAGGCCTATTTTTCAGTACAAGATTAAGGCCAGAGGTCAAGGAATCCAATGGATAAAAAGACTAGGTCACATTTCCTCTTTACACCACCCATTAATGGAATGACCCAACAGATTATAAGCATTGTATTTTAACAAGAATGTTGGTCCCATCCCACAGCAATTAAATCTCAATTTCATAAAATGCATCATATATATATTTATTGGAATACAAAAACTATACTTACATCATGGCCCCAACCCACTACAGTAAACCTCATTATTAAATAGTAATGATTATGTATCTGCTTAGTATCCGTAAACACTTTGTGCTTTATTTATTTTTAGTTTGCAAATAAAATTGTGCTTTCTACACAAATATTAAAAATACTTACATTAAATTGGTAAATTTCAAGAGCCACAGCAATTGAGGAAAACTAGTTGTATATCAGTTCTTTGCTTTTTTGTATGCCATACATGACAACTTCAGATTAATATTAATTATTTGTGTAAAATCTGTACAAATATAAGTTGGCTGTTTTATAATATTTTCTTTTATAAAATTACAAAGATATTGTAAAGCAACATTACATCAAAAATACATTCGTAACACGAATACTTAACAATTTGTCTTCATTGTAATGGTTAAAATATGTATAATCATTTAATAATGTAATCAAAAACAAAGTAACATGGGAAGGTGGTATTCCATGTTGTAACAATTTCTACCGGCTTACAATGGCAGAGTTCTAAGGCTAATGGATTTATAATTAGGTAATAAAAGCTGAGACTGAAAAAGAGCATTCAAATCACAGTTCAATAAGGCTTTATGTATTGACACATTTTGAATCCCCAATACAGTTCTCAATAGCTTTGAAACATTTTTCCCGTAAATAAATCAACAGGGAATATTACCCACAAAAGTACAGCATTTGCTGCATTACCTTCAACATTCATATATTATCTACACATTTCAAGTAACAACAGTTAAAAGGGGGCTTATATAGCACATCCAAAAATTTTAACCTACCATTTCTCATTATAAATTGAAGGCAAATTAATTAAAAATATAGGCTGTTACAGAATTCAGTCTAGTTTGGAACTGAAATATTTCCGTTTCATGTTATATCCTTGGTACATAGGTTTGTTTAGATCCCTGGTAATTATCGTCCTGAACCAGCGGTCGTAGCTTCGGGAAGAGCAGCAGCGTTGTTGTTAGTGCTGCCTCCTGACGAACCACCGGTCAGTGAAACGATTATAATGATAAGTAGAACTGCACCGATAGCACCAATTATCAACATCATCTTTAGGTTTTGCCACCAATACTTCCTCTTCAGCTTACCAGCTTGTTGTTCAAACTGCGCTGCACCATGCTGAAGAGCATCGGCGCGATTATCCAGCTCGGATAACTTTTGATCTCTCTCCAAAACTTTCTCGACATTGACACGCATTATGCCGACAACTTCATCAACTTTGGCCTGTGTTTGTGCCAATTTCTTGTCACTTACTCTAGGAGCTGAACTACCGCCTTGTTCTTCCATTTTTAGAAAGCTTAGAACTTAATAAGTAAATTCAAATAATATCAAGACGGCCTCGTAACTTCTAATCACATACAGAGAAAAAATATGGCGCAGGATGAAATCTAATACAATGGAAGCAAGCAATTTCTGATGACGACTGACGTTAGTGACGTTGAGTGAGTGAGTCAAAATTAATGACAAGTGACGTCACGTCGTGCAACAAGTGCTACCCAAAGCCATTTGAGACATATTTATAATTGGTAATGGTATCATTATATATCGGTCACGAAATCGCTACAAATATCAATAAATTATAATATACATACCATTTAAGATAATCTTAAAGATTCATTTCCTAATCTATCTAATGAGCGCTTTTTTCCTAAATCGGAATTTACACGTGAGCAAGTTATTGCTGCAAGTTTTGAGATGCAATTATGCGTAAGAGTGAGTAGCAAATATCTGTATCTTTTCTCTTTTATCAAAGTCTTTGCGAGATCGTGTGAATCGCGCTTAAGGGAATCTACTACATAAAAAAATCTTCGATTTTATCGAGGGGCCGCGTACACTACTATTCAATATACTCTATGGGGCCGCGCCGAGTGTGCCACTAAGAGGGATGGATATATAGTGAGCGTTGTTGCCATGCGAGAAAAATTACCCCATCATTTACCCTATTATACGAAACAATATTAAAATGTAATATCAAATATGTTTATTTAAGTGGAGTTTTAGTTTCTTAGTGTACCTTATTTTATTTAATTTACGAAATAGTATTTTAAACTGTCATAGATACGTGGCGTTTTTCAAGCAAAATATACATCTTTGCCGAATATCAATTAGATTGCATTTTAACGTATACCAACCGACAGTAGAATCCAAAAAAAGAATGTAAGCAAATATGGCTGACATTCCATAGCATCTGACGTGTGTTAGAATTATGCAAGAGTCTGCTGGTGCACAGGGAAGTTCGTCCCGATCCCGAGATCATGAATAACAGAACAAACTTATATTCACACGTTTATTATTGTCAAATAATATAAGTGCGATACATTTTTATATGTTTTGATTAAAATAAGTTTGTAAAAGTTATAAAGGCTATAAATAATTAAAATATATTGGGACGACACAAATTACATGCTTACAGCGAGGCCACAGATAATGAAAGAGAACGAGGAGTCTACACTCCTGCCACAGATAATATCCAATGTAGAACATAGATTATATAAAAACAGTAATTCCAACACGCCTCCTTATGTTGTACATTGGATAAACCTATAATACAAGACTATGATGGCATATATATAACAATACAGATCAAAAAGGAACAAAGAGACTGACTAGTTAAAAATGACTCTATACATAACAACTATGACTCCAAGTCTTTAGTTAACATACATTTCAGTTTCAGACCCTTAACAAACTTAACATGTTTTTGTGTACTTAATGGTTTTGTAAGAACATCTGCTACCATTTCATCAGTACATAAGTATTGAACATTTATTTTACCATCATGTATAAGGTCTTTCACAAAATGATACCGCAAGTCTATATGTTTGGTTTTACGGTGTGAATATTCTTTGGCTAGTAACAATTTCTGCGCACTTTGATTGTCATTGTATACAGTGACACTAAATTGTTTATCAATTATTTCTGACAAGAAATTCCTGATAAAACATATATCCTTGCATACATCGGAAATACAAAGATATTCACTTTCTGTACTGGAAAGCGCAACACATCGTTGTTTTCTTGCTTCCCAGTTGATGACATTATTACCAAGTTTTACTACAAAGCCAGTATATGACTTGCGGTCAGTTATTTCCTGAGCCCAATCGGCGTCTGAAAAAGCATTTATTTCAAAGTTTCTATCCTTTACGAAATAAAGACCATGATTGATTGTACCGGCTAAGTACCTCAATACTCGCTTTGCAGTCCGCCAATGGCTTTCATCAAAACATGTACTGAACTGGCTTAATTGGCTACATGCGAATGAAATGTCTGGGCGTGTACAAACAGACAAAAACATTAATGAGCCTAGTAGTTGCCTATACTGATAAACATTGTCATCCAATGGTTTGTTAGACTTTTCTAATTTACAATTTACAGGTAATGGAGTTGAAACCGGTTTACAATCGGACATATTATAGCGCTCAAGTAGCCTCTTAATATAATCATGCTGGTCTAAAACAGTTACATTATTGTATTTGGTAACGTTCATCCCTAAACAATTTTTTAAAGTACCAAGATGACGTATTTCAAAGTGCCGTTTTAGCAATGATGTAACTGTTTGAATACAATTATTGTGAAACACATAAAAATCATCAACAAATAAGGCTATAATTATGTACTCAGTCTTATTTTTTCTTACATACACACATGGCTCGCATTTACTTTGAACGAAACCATTATCAGCAAGCAATGTGTGAATCTTAATGTTCCACATACGGCTAGCTTGTTTTAAGCCATAAATACATTTTTTAAGTAAACAAACTTTACTATTGTTAGATTGAAAACCGGTTGGCTGCTCCATGTAGATCTTTTCGTCTAACTCGCCATTTAAAAAGGCTGTGGTGACATCAATATGATCCATGCACAGGTCCAACTGATTTGCAATAGCAAACAAAATTCTTAATGTTGAATGTCTAACCACAGGCGAATAGGTATCGGAATAATCAATTCCTTCTTTTTGACTATAACCACAAGCGACTAGTCTTGCTTTATACCTAGTAAAGTTGCCTGTAGCATCAAACTTTTTCTTAAAAACCCATTTGTTTCTTACAACATTAACATTCTGTGGACGATCAACTAAATCCCACACTTGATTTTTAATCATAGAGCTCAACTCAACTTCCATGGCACCAGACCATTCCTCCTTTTCAGGTGAATTCATGGCATCCCGGTAAGTAAGTGGCTCGAGTGATGAACTTGCTGCAGCCAACAGTGACGATATGTGAAAATCATTATACCTTTCGGGAAAAATACCTCGAGTGCTCCGCACTGGGCGAGAGTTAGACAGAACAGCAGAAGCTTCCGCTAACATCGGCTCGTAGTCTGGAGATGCAACAGGGAGCGGTGGTGAGGTGACAGGGCTGGATAGCACCGAGTCCTCGCCGCTAGCCTCAGAGACATCTTCAGATGTGCGATATTGGTCAGACAGAGGTGACAACACTGGTAAGCTCGCCTCCTCCTCTGAAACCGATAAAGAGCTTCGATTACATATTTTATCATTATTCACATTGTCATCATGGCGTTTAGGAGTACTGAGACTATTATCAATGTCATTACTACCTATACTAATATCACAGTTAGTATTTAAAACATTATTGCAGCTAGAATTATTATTTTTAAAATGATCATTAACACTGACATTGTTAATAAAATTATCAAAAATAATAACATTTGCTCTTTGGGCCTCATCATTAGCATGTAAATTATTTCCAAATTTGTCCTCAAGAAAAACAACGCTTCTAGAATAAATAACCCTTTTGGGATTAACTGGATCTATTAAGCGATATCCCTTGCACGTCTCACCATAACCTACAAAAATATGCTGTTTTGCTTTAGCATCAAGCTTACGTCTCTTTTGATTAGGCACATGAGAGTATGCTACACAGCCAAAAACGCGTAAATGACGAAGATCAACACTAGATCCGGTCCATATACACTCAGGAATTCTGCCGGATAATGCACTGGTAGGCGACCTATTTTTTAAATAAATAGCCGTCATAACAGCTTCGCCCCAGTAGCGATCAGGCAACTGAGATTCCTGTAACATGGCTCGAGCTTTTTCAAAAATCGTGCGATTTACTCTCTCACTAAGACCATTTTGAGCAGGACTGTAAGGACAAGTAGTTTGGTGGATAATGCCTTCCTTTTTAAGGAAATTGGACAAATTTTTATTGCAATATTCAGTACCCTGGTCTGTGCGTAGAACTTTAATACGCAATCCAGTTTGTCTTTCAACTAAAGATTTAAAATTAACAAAATGAGAACTCACCTCGGATTTATTCTTGAGAAGATAGCCGAAGGTGCGTCTTGACTTGTCATCAGTAAACGTCAACAAATAACGAGCTCCTCCCCAGCTGGGTACTTGAACAGGCCCGGCAATGTCACTATGCACCAGGTCCAGAAGGTTGGCAGCACGCCCCGCACTTGACTGAGGAAACGATGTTTCACACATCTTTCCAGTAAGGCAGGCGATGCACCGAGCCGGCACGCCGTCTTCAGGCTGAAAAACGACACCACACTCATGCCCTCCACCTAGTATGGACATACCTTTGGAATTCAAGTGACCTAATCGCTTGTGCCATGTAGAAAAAGGCACAGCAGTTGCAGCATTGGCACTCATGGTTCCATGCCCTTGCATGGACATAGAGTTACCTATTACGGGGTCAGGTCGAGTTTGCAAGACATTGTTTACTTTAAACTTATACAGACCGTCTTGTTTGTTAACAGAAAAAACCTTTTTGCCTGTGACTTGACATGTACTGTAAATATTACATTTATCTTTTTGGAAAATAACAACATAACCTTTACTAGTAATTTCACTAACAGACATTAAATTCTTAGATAGACCAGGCACAAATAGTACATTATCTAAGGAAACTTCAGGAGAAATAACAGTCTTACCAACAAATTCACTATTTAGTTGCTGTCCATTTGCAATAGTTATCACACACTTTCTGTTCTTGACATCATGCAGCAGAGACATGTCCCCTGTCATGTTTGCAGAAGCACCACTGTCCAAGACATACTCCTTAGAGTGGGAAACGGAGAAGGCTGAAGCATACATAGTGTGTTCCTGTCCATTCTTCTTTGCTTCATCTCTCTTTTTCTTGAAACAGCGACTCGCAGCATGACCATTCTTGTTGCAGTAAGTGCAGATGTTAGATTTGTTAAAATTAGAAGACTTCTTCCTGTTCGCCATAAAGGCAATGTTGTCTGTAGCAATATTACTTCGCCGGTGATCCTCCTGCAGTAGTCTGGTCCGGACTACCTCACTTGATAAGGTTTTGGTTAAACTGGCCGTCTCAAGGCTAGACACAAGCACGTTGAACTCTTCAGGTAAGCCCGATAGAAGAATTTCAGCTGTTTCTTCGTCGGCAATTACCTTTCCAATATCCGACAGCTGCGTGACGAGCTTAAGGACTCCGTCTATGTATTCTGACATGCTAGAGAAGTGGCTATATTCAACGCGATGTAGTTGTCGTAATAGTAGTACTCGCCGGTATAGCCCTTTGTCCTCAAAAGTGTCGGAAAGCGACTTCCAGGCTTCCTTAGCGGTCTTCGCAACGCGCACGTACTGGTAGAGGTTAGGTTCACATGAGAGACAAATTTTTGCCAAAGCACGTGAATCCCGCGTAGCATCGGTGTCTGTGCCATCAACGCAGCTCCACAAACCATCAAGAGTCAGCACCATTTTGATAGCGAATTTCCAATTGATCCAATTATCGATACCTTTGAGTTTTTCGATATTGGTTGAGGTTATGTTGCACGCGGTCCCGCCTTGTTGCGTCATGACTCGGGTAATCTGGTAACGACGTTTAAGGTTTTGCTTTCTTAGCTTACCTAAATTGATCTGCTAGGACCAGAACCTGTTAGAATTATGCAAGAGTCTGCTGGTGCACAGGGAAGTTCGTCCCGATCCCGAGATCATGAATAACAGAACAAACTTATATTCACACGTTTATTATTGTCAAATAATATAAGTGCGATACATTTTTATATGTTTTGATTAAAATAAGTTTGTAAAAGTTATAAAGGCTATAAATAATTAAAATATATTGGGACGACACAAATTACATGCTTACAGCGAGGCCACAGATAATGAAAGAGAACGAGGAGTCTACACTCCTGCCACAGATAATATCCAATGTAGAACATAGATTATATAAAAACAGTAATTCCAACAACGTGTTTGAAACATATCGTGAAATACGTTCGCAGATATAATTTTAGGTTACCACTATAAATATCAATATTTTTTACTAAAAATGTATGTGAACTCTTTCAAGTTCGGAATAAAACTACGATTGTGTTTTAAGTGTTTTATTATGGAATAATGCAAGTTATTAGGATTGTTTACATTTTTTTGGATTCTACTGACGAATGGTGTTAACGGTTTGCGGATAGCTCATATTGACTGGCAAAGATGCATTATATACTTAAAAATAATAATTTTTTTTTACTTTTAGGTATACACTATCTTCTAACATCCCCGACTCTCAATTTCAACTCGTCAATAATGATATATTTAGTAACTTATCGACATTAAATTAAAATATATATATATATCATCATCGATTTCATTAGAAGAATGAAAAATTACATGTACCTACTTACCACAAACAACATAGTAAATAAACCTTCGATTACCCAAACTAGTTTGGGCAAACTTATTCGGATAATTTAAATAGGATAAGGTAAAATAAAACGACAACGTATATACAAATAACATTTAATTTACTCATAAATAATTAGAATTCTATGGAAAGAAAAAATTTGCAAGTGCACCATCGGGCCAAACCACCATTTATACATTATAATAATTTTACGAACGTGGGCAACTATCATTCTGAAATTACCCCAAAATTTTGGGTAATTATACCCTCCTTGCCCTGGCATCCCTTGAACAATAACTCCAGCTTTGTCAGCCTCCGTAGCCTAGTTGGTAGTGACCCTGCCTACGAAGCTGGAGGTTCCGGGTTCGAATCCCGGCGAGGGCATTCTTTGTGTATTTATTTAGCCCAAATGTTTGTTCCTTGGTCATGGCTGTCTATGTATTTAAGTATCTATATGTATCTATCTATTATATATATCGTCGCCTGGTACCCACATCACAAGCCTTAATTGAGCTTACCGTGGGACTAGGTCGATTTGTGTAAGATGTCCTAAGATATTTATTATTTATTTATTTATTTATTTATTTAATAACAAAGTCACTGAATTATTTCCCTTTTCCGAGTTAATTATGGCCCAAATGCTTTCTAATGACTAGTATTTTTATCAGTTTACATTTTAAAATGGTTTGCTAACAGTTTCATTTAGAATTAGACTGAAAAACACTATATTTACCTGCGAAAGGTTATGTCAGCAATTTTTCGCTCGTTTCTACTTTTACAGCCTAGTACTTCGCATCCACAGATCAGTATAGATAGCTAACGGAGGCATGGAACATGTCGCAGCGTTATGGCCCATTGGCCTTTATAGTGTGACAGATGCGCGCCCTATGAGCCAGTCGCAACTTACCCGCGACTACAGAATGAGCTCGGACATATCCGCAAAATGCCGAATTGTGCCGTTATTTCTTGAAAAAATAGGAGTGTAAATAAACATTTCAAGGACTGTTGAGTCATGTACGACATGTAACTATTGATTTTTTTAGTTTTTAGTTGACAAAACCACGTATTTTTACAAATAATATATAACAACAAACCGCTGACATAAACGTCATAATGATTTTACTTGGGCGTACCAATTGGTTGAACTATTCAGTGACAAATTGTATGAGCGTTTTACATTGACGGCTTAGAATAGCAAGCAAGTCACAATTTGGTAAGCGACCGTGCAATGTATCGAATTGCTAGCGATATTGACAGCCGTACTGTCACTTCTTGGTACGGCCGCTGCGAGCAGGCCGCGAACTAGAGGTGCGACTGACCGTGCCGATGACAAATAGGGTCGATAAATTGTTAAGGTATTTGATTATTTATTCAATTTTTCGTTCATATTTTGACCTTTGTATCAATACCTTATCTTTATAAAGGTAAAACAATATAAATAGATTATATCGCGTATATTCATTATTTTGAGCCTCTTACAATAACCGTTGTCAAAGGTTGAAATTGTTTTATTTAAATATGTGACCATCGCGGAAACGGAAGATAACATTTTGTTTATTAAGGGTACAACCGTCTAAATAGTTATTTGTTCATTTGGTTCCCAGCCACAATTAAGATAATGTCGTTAATAAATTGCTTTGTTCATATTCAAATACATGTTTATAAAGATTAGATACATCGTTCACTGCGATATTTTAATCTGTATTTATTTCTTATTGAACGATAGATCGATTATAATGTTTTTCTTAATATTCCGGCCTTATCAAATATCTATGGCTAATAATTTATCGACGTAGCCTCTTCTCTAGTGCCGCGCTCCACTCCGCGCTTTAGCCAATCACAGCGTGGCAAAGGCCCGACCTCGGAGACACCGAGACTCATTACGATTTCGCTTCGTTACAAATCTCTCTCTTTCATATATCTATGTTCGCATCGCACCATATCTAGAAGATAAACACAGATGAAATTGTTCAAAATAAGCCTTGGGATAAGTTGTTTGTGTCCACTTTCACATTGAAAACATTTAATTTCACTCCCAACAGACGTAAGTGACGTATTCAACGCATTTGTCTGGCACATAGATGCTAAGTGCCACACAAAAAATAGTGGCACAGTGATAAGGACGGACGATTATTGTTCCTTTTCACTTCCACTAGTTAAAAGTTTAATAAGACCATCCCTTTCGTTCTTGCTATTATTATTACGTTGTCAAATCCATATTAATCCTACATTCATGGATTTTATCTTTACTTCTCTTTTACTCTTGTTAATTGCAGTATATGCTGTGGAAGACGATCGAATAAAATAAAAGGTGTGTAAAAGGTTCGTGGGAGGGCCTCAGACCAAGCATTCGTTTCATTCACTCTGTACGAAAGCGGTCAGTCGGTCACACAGACAACATAACCTCTCTAATAGGTTATGTTGTCTGTGGTCGGTCATGGTCGGTCACACAGATAAAATATAGGGAAGATTCCGTGTATTAAAACATACATGAACAAACTATTGTCATCCTTCACCCCATCTCAAGACGTATTCCATAAGGAAAAAGAGACAAATAAAGTAGCTCTACTTGGTCGTGAACTCCATCAACGACTCCATTTTCTTGAACAATGCTACCAACCTGACTAGATAAAATGTCATTACTATTAGTGGTGTCCAGTCTTCAATCGTATACTTTTATCGTCAATAATAATATTTTAACCAAATTAGGTAGCGAATACAGTAGGAATAAACCTTATTTCCTACTCAAAATCACGATCTTCTTCGATCGTGATTTCAAAATCTACATTTTAGGATAAAAATAAAATCACAAAGTTAACGAAATATTTTCTTTAATTAAAATGTCATAATGAGGGTTTCCTAAAACGTATGCCACTAGTTGGCGCCACTTAGCCGTAAGGTCCCGCTAAGAAACACAATTATCTAGCCCCAAAGAAAGACTAAGTAAATGTTTTTTTTTTTTTTTTTAAATAAAGTTTAAATTTTTTTATGTATTTTTTTTAACTCATACAAAATATTTAAACCAGAAACTATAAACATAGAATTTAGACAAGTTTCTGGACCTGCTCCTGCCCTGGTGATTTCAGAAAACTCTCATTATAACATGTTTTATGGACTTATCATTCCTTAAAGCATACCTAACAATTTTGGTATGATGGCTTCTTTATAATTAAATTAATCAGTCTACACAAGTATCACATGAGGGTCATTATTAAACTAAATTTAATTTACTTGCTGGTTGACATGACATTGGATGATTACCAAATATGGTGGGTAGTACGTCAGAATGTAATCACTTATTCGCGTACCCTTGCCTGAAACAACAGCTTAAAATTGTGCGGAGCATATTTTTGAATACTCTTTAGGGTACCAGTCGTCTGCCTTTTTGATATTTTTGACCCATAATGACCCATAATATTTTTGACAGTGTCCAGTGGAAACCTGTTGGACATTAAAAACATCGATTCATTTTTGAGTTGACTATCAATACATTTATCGATATCACGATCGGTCTCTTAAGTACCACACTATGCGATACAAATGTTTGAATCCCACTATTTATAATTACATTACGAATGTAAATACAAATGGTTTAATCACAAAACTACACATATGTATCCGACAACAAATATTGAATAAGATTTTCAGTTACTTTTACCTTAATAAGGTTCGAAATCTTAAAATTCAAGTCAAAACTAAATTGCCGGTGAAACGTAATGTCTTTATTTTGTTCATTCAGGTAACCCTGGCGGTTTTTACACCCTGGAACCACACAAGTCATCACTTTTATCACATTCCGTGCACTTATCGAACAGAAATATACATGAAAAGCTTTATTTTAATCACTTTTACTATTTGCGGTTTAGGTGCACTAGTATACACAAACAAAGATCGTTGACAGGCATTGCCGGCGTCACCCACAGATAAAATAGACTCGGTCTATCAATTTTATATGTCTATGGTCGGTCACCATTCGCTAACCTGCTCATTCTTTTGGTTTCATTCCTGGGTGGTGAATGAAGTAAATTGAAAATCACGAGCGAGCGAGCATTTGCACAAAGCCGGTGATTTATTGTGTTTTTTAGCTTAACCACGGAAAAAATCACAAAATGGTGAGTTATTTAATAAATTTTTAAACATTTCACTCTTCATCACAATCAACGTTGTCGGTCTAATTGAGGAGAAAAGTGAAAATCACTAAAAGTTGTAACCGCTGTCTATAATATCCGCACGTGTGTCATACCTTGAAAATTTTATTAATTGAATTTCAGGTTTCCCTAAACCCTATCAGAATATTGAAAAATGAAGCCGAAGAAGAGAAAGCGGAGGTAGCCCGTATGTCCAGTTTCATTGGTGCTATTGCAATCGGTGATTTGGTAAAGAGTACTTTGGGCCCCAAAGGAATGGACAAGATTTTGGTCTCTATGGGTAGAAATTCCGGACAGGTATTCAATATAACTATTATTTATTTGTTATTTATGTACAATTAGTAATTGATTTTGTAAACATAACCTCTTCATACAAATCATGGGATAATTTAAGTTGTTCCTATCTCAGACTTATAGTATGCATATTGTTGCTACCCACAACAAGTATTAATTGACCATAGTTATAAGACTTAAGCTTAAACATATTGAGTTAGGTTGCATTTTGCATTGTAAAAAAATCATAGTCGGTTGTTTTCTTCATAACTGATCTAAATAAATGTACCGGGATTGGATTGATCTGTGTAAGGTTGCCATTTGAAGTTTATTTATTTATTTCTAGGTTGAAGTCACAAATGATGGTGCTACAATATTGAAATCCATTGGGGTGGATAATCCAGCTGCAAAGATTTTGGTTGATATGTCTAAGGTTCAAGATGATGAAGTAGGTGATGGTACCACATCTGTCACTGTCCTAGGTAAAGTGTCTAAAATTATCTAATTCATTATTTATTAAAAAATTATTATAATACGCTGGAAGCAGAATATTGGTGTCAAGAGCAGGTGTGAAGCTGTTGTAAATGCTATGAATATCTTGTAGATTATTAAGTAGATTTGGAAGCTTTTTGTCTTTAACCCAGCGAGAGTGTGGTAAAAAAAGTTTAACAAAAATAAACTCTAAATGTATTGACATAAGTCATTTGCAGGGTATGAGATCCCCTGCCACACTCCTGCCGGGTTAAAGCCAGGAAGTTGGGGCTGTTCTGTGTTATAAATAAATTATAATGATTTTAAAATCCCTTTAAAATTTTTTGACAATAGTGTCTCCTTGCCACAAGTTAAAACATGAAAATATAATGCTGTAAATTAAATGAGTACAAATAACAACACTTGTAGTATCATTATCCATGCATTGTTAATTACATTATTTATGAGTAACATTATACAGCCAGTTTTTGAAGCGCTGCACTTTCAGTTCTGGTGTTTATTTATGTGTCATCTATCTTTGTGTCTATGAAAGGATATATTTGTTTTTGTTCCTCCTAGGATATAATATGGGCATTTTGTCAACTAAACCATTATTACAGCTGCTGAGCTACTTCGAGAAGCTGAGAAGCTGGTTGAACAGAAACTCCACCCTCAGACAATTATTGCTGGATGGCGCATTGCTGTGGAAGCTGCCAAGAAAGCCCTCTCAGATGCTAGCTTTGATCATCAGAAGAACCTTAATGATGCAGCTCTTCGCGCTGATTTGGAAAATATTGCCCGTACCACATTAAGCTCTAAGATTCTCTCTAATCACAAAGAGTAAGTGGACTGACTTGTAATATTTACATGTAATAAATAAGAATTGTTTCTTGACTATAATTGAGAATGCCATTTATTAAGTCATACCATGGCAGAAAAACAGTACCTTCTTCCTGGCATAGCTACTAGCTGAGACCTGAGACACACATCATGTTATCACTACATAGTATAAAATAAAGTCACTTTTTCTGTCCTTTATGTCCCTTTGTATGCTTAAATCTTTCAAACTACGCAACGGATTTTGATGAGATTTTTTTAAATAGGTAGAGTCATTCAAGAGGAAGGTTTATATGTAGGTATAGTGCCCGTGCGAAGCCAGGGCGGGTCGCTAGTAATTTATATGAACAAATATCTTGTTCATTATGATTATTTAAAAACACAAAAACATTAGGCAAGAATGTTGTAATTTTCATGTTGGTGTTATTTAAAAGAGAGTTCAAACTGTGTAATAGTCAATAATCAAAATTTAATCTCTTTTAATGTGGCAATTAATTATGCTTATAAATTACACTTTACCTAAAATTATGCAATTAATACACAACTACAAGTTAAAATACTATCAGAAAAAACATCTCAACAATATTTTATTTATAAATAATTCCTTTTTCAGACACTTCACAAAACTGGCTGTGGATGCAGTGCTCCGCCTGAAAGGATCTGGAAATCTAAAAGCCATTCAGATCATTAAAATCTCTGGAGGACTCCTGGAAGAGTCATTCCTTGATGAAGGTTTTCTTTTAAATAAGAAGGTAAGAAAGAAAATTCAACTCCCATAATTTTATCAATTATCACAATACTATCTGACATACACACATTATGTATAAAAAAGTATGCAAAACTTGTTATTGTTTTCTTAGCCATTAGTTCTCAAAATATGTAAAGAATATTTTATAAAGTTCCAAGTTGTGTTGATATTTTGCAATACTTGTAAAATATGTACCCTTCGAATCATTAGGCATTATTTGTGTATTTATTTATCACATATATTTTTTCCTTGATCATGGCTGTCTATTTTATTTTATTTAAGTATCTATAATATATATTGTCGCTTGGTACCCACCCACATCACAAGCCTTAATTGAGCTTACCGTGGGACTAGGTCGATTTGTGTAAGATGTCTCAAGATATTTAATTTAAATTCTATGATTATTAGGTAGGAGTGCATCAACCAAAACGTATTGAAAACGCCAACATATTGATTGCGAACACGCCTATGGACACAGACAAGATCAAGGTGTTTGGTTCGACAATCAAAGTGGACTCAATGGCAAAGATTGCCGAGCTGGAGGTTGCCGAAAAGGAGAAGATGAAAGACAAAGTTAACAAGATCCTGGCTCACAAGTGCAATGTCTTCATCAACAGGTATGTGACTAACAATATACTTATTAATTGGGATATTTACTTATGACATGCATATAGACCATCTTGCCATCTGGGTCATTCCTGGTGATTTTGTTTTGATAGATTGAGTGTGCTGAATTGTTTCTGAAAAAATTGAGGATATGCTTCATGAAGGCAGAAAAAAGTTGTTTCACCCATATAATTAACTTTTCAACACTATTTTTATTGTTACTGAAATAAATAAAATGAAGGGTCCACGGAAAGAACATGTCTAGTCACTTCAAATTACAGAAGGAAAAGCCAACTTACTTTAAACAGAATAAGGTGTGAATTTGCCCTGATTTTTTTAAGTTTTGTATATGTTTTTTCCGTGGACCCTTCAAATGAAATTATCTGATTATTTAGTAGGTAAGTGTTTAAATTGATGCATTTATTTAGTAAACAAATTGTCAAATTCAAATAATTGTTGATGTCATGCTAGACCAACATATATATTGGGTTTTCCTTATACATCAATGATAACAAACTGAAAGAGGGTGGGTGATCTAAACACTCTCATGTCTATCAGACACTGTGCAAGGTCAATTTTGGAAATGGAAACTTCTGCAAGGTTTTGTATATACACGGTGGAATTTAATCGGTGAACAGGAACCCATTTTTCTAATTCAGTAATCGATGGCGGTCACGTTTATGTACCTAGTACTTAAGTGGAACCCAGTTTTTTTTTAGCAAAACAAATTTTTATGTTAAAATGGTTTAGTCTGAAAAGTTAAATACCTCTTTTCAAACTATCAGCCATGCATCGCTCTTATTTTACATAGGAATAGAGTCTATCGCAAAAATTAAAGCATGTGAGTGGTTATTGCTCATTTATGTTTTAAGTTTCTATGGCTGATAGTTTGAAAGGAGGTATTAAACTTTTCAGACTAAACCATTAGTAGGGTGACAATAAATTTTAATTTCAACATAAAAAAAAAATATGCTAAAAAAAAACTTGGTTCCACTTAAGTACTACATAAACGTGACCGCCATCGATTACTGAATTAGAAAAATGGGTTCCTGTTCACCGATTAAATTCCACCGTGTATTTTCGTGAAGTAGGTAGGTATCTAATTGCATTTTATACAATGCAGGGTAGGGCTCACTAAAAATCATGTAATCATTTTGTATATACAAAATGCAACAACAAGACGAAAACTTACCTATATTTTTTTTATGACAGATGTGGCGGCTGGCACCAGACTGTCTTTTATCATTACATGGGAGATAGCCCGCCCTCATACGTAGCGTATTGTTTAGTAGGCGTGATTGTACCTCAACCCTTTGTACTTCTAGAACCTATAGTGTTCGTGTGCCGTGTGCCGTCGTGTCCACCATGCCAACAATCTAATGATTATGACGAACAATGTTAAAGCTATTGTGCTGTTCTGCAAAGATATTATTGACTTGTCGGCCACATTTTCACGCGAAAGCGTTCAAAAGTTAAACCATTCTCTTTCCTCAGACAACTCATCTACAACTACCCGGAACAGCTATTCGCCGATGCGGGAGTAATGGCCATCGAGCACGCGGACTTCGACGGTATCGAGCGGCTCGCCCTTGTCACCGGCGGAGAGATTGTCTCCACCTTCGACTCGCCTGACAAAGTCAAGCTAGGACATTGTAAAGTCATTGAACAGGTTAGATTGCGGTTTTCTTAAGTCTGTATAACTTATCAGGGCACTTGGCTTTTATGATTTGATGGTAACTGTAGAGGAAGCAGAAAGTTATCTTCTTAAACCAAACGAAAATTGTAAATTAACCAGGGTGCTTAGACAAGTTGCCAATCACTAGCGCTTAATCGTCAATCGTAAACAAAAGGCAGCAAACTGTCTTTGTCGCACTAATAGGAAAGAGTGACAGAGAGGGAAAATTACGATACGCTACTAAGCGTTAGATCGGCAACTTGGCTAATCATCCAGGGATCGTAGACCGATTTTTTCTCCATGCAAATTAACAGTTCTAATTTCGTTATTTTCGTTTCTTCAGTATTTAAATTCTTTGTTAATGGAGTCATTTAAAAATATGATGATGCTAATATATTGAGTACTACATAAAGAGTAAAATATTTTGAAACTAGCGACCCGCCCAGCCGGGCACGGGTACTATACCTACATAGAAACCTTCCTCTTGAATTACTCTATCTATCAAAAAAATTTCATCAAAATCCGTTGCGTAGTTTTAAATATTTAAGCGTACAAAGGACGTAGGGACAGAAAAAGTGACTTTATTTTATACTATGTAGTGATATTGAGCTATTTCGAGTTTTTTCCAAAAAAACCGGGTTCCGATCCCTGATGTCACTTTACGAGGAAGTATGGTTGGTGCAACAGGCTCAAAGTATAGCCCCATTAAATATACTCACACGTGCGAACTGCAGTAAAAAAAGGAAAATCTATAGCTTTCCTCCGGATTTTCAGCACATTTCCCTTTCCAATGTTTTACAACGTTCACTGTCCAGGTGTTGATCGGCGACGAGTGCCTGATCCGTTTCTCGGGCGTGGAGCTAGGCGCGGCCTGCACGGTGGTCATCCGCGGCGCCACGCAGCAGGTCATCGACGAGGCCGAGCGCTCGCGGCACGACGCTCTGTGCGTGCTCGCCGCCACTGTGCGCGAGCCTAAGGTCATCTATGGCGGAGGTCAGTACAACCTTCACTGTCCAGTGTTGATCGGCGACGAGTGCCTGATCCGTTTCTCGGGCGTGGAGCTAGGCGCGGCCTGCACGGTGGTCATCCGCGGCGCCACGCAGCAGGTCATCGACGAGGCCGAGCGCTCGCTGCACGACGCTCTGTGCGTGCTCGCTGCGACTGTGCGCGAGCCTAAGGTCATCTATGGCGGAGGTCAGTACAACCTTCACTGTCCAGTGTTGATCGGCGACGAGTGCCTGATCCGTTTCTCGGGCGTGGAGCTAGGCGCGGCCTGCACGGTGGTCATCCGCGGCGCCACGCAGCAGGTCATCGACGAGGCCGAGCGCTCGCTTCACGACGCTCTGTGCGTGCTCGCCGCCACTGTGCGCGAGCCTAAGGTCATCTATGGCGGAGGTCAGTAGTACAACCTTCACTGTCCAGTGTTGATCGGCGACGAATGCCTGATCCGTTTCTCGGGCGTGGAGCTAGGCGCGGCCTGCACGGTGGTCATCCGCGGCGCCACGCAGCAGGTCATCGACGAGGCCGAGCGCTCGCTGCACGACGCTCTGTGCGTGCTCGCTGCCACTGTGCGCGAGCCTAAGGTCATCTATGGCGGAGGTCAGTAGGATGAATACTATTACGATTGGCTAAGATTTACTAATTAAATTGCAAGAAGAGGAGCATATTATCCAATGCGTGTTCAATATAAATAATACCTCTATGAGTAGGTACAGTTGACGTCAAAGATATCTTTACAGTTTAAGCGCCAAAAATACGACCTTAATGTCAAGGCAATAAAATCGTGTAAATATATTTTTTGCACCTAAACCGTAATGACGTCGACTGTACACGTTTGAAAATCACTTTATATCAAATATAAGATTAATGTAATTTAGCTAATCTAATATCCATTTATTTCCATATATCCATTTATTTATTTATTATTCATCCCTCTATTCTTCAAATTCGTCACGTAATTAGCGATGGTGTTTAGATTTTTTTCAGGTTTCACCAAGAGAATAACGTCTTTTTCTAACTCGGAGTCCAACTCACATTGGACTAGGAAGTGTCAGAAAAACACTATACTTGCTTCACTTAACTCTACTTAGTAGCTTTGTATCTCTATTCGCATATCGTCGGTTGACAAGCAAAACTCACTAAGTAACAAATACCTACTTGGAACTATCTCAGTTCTGATTTAATGCTGACATAAGAGGTTGCTAAGAGTAGTGACAATTTTTTTATAGTGAGTTTTGCTTGTCAGCCGACGATATATACTTACGCATACGCAGCCTGCTAAGTTTGGTTTCCCGGCGCAGACAGTAATGTACAAAATGTTTGGTCAACATTCCTCCTCCTATCATAGTCCTTAAATTCAATACTTAAATCCACAGGCGCGAGCGAGATGCTGATGGCGGAGGCGGTGTCGGCGGCGGCGGCGCGCACGGCGGGCAAGGAGGCCGCCGCCGCCGAGGCCTTCGCCGTGGCGCTGCGCCGCCTGCCCGCCGCCGTCGCCGACAACGCCGGCTACGACAGCGCCGACCTCATCGCGCGTCTGCGCGCCCGCCACGCGCAGGGCGACTCCACTAGCGGCCTGGGTGAGTATAGCGTTACTGTGTCGCATCCCTTCGCCGTGGCGCTGCGCCGCCTGCCCGCCGCCGTGGCCGACAACGCCGGCTACGACAGCGCCGACCTCATCGCGCGTCTGCGCGCCCGCCACGCGCAGGGCGACTCCACTAGCGGCCTGGGTGAGTATAGCGTTACTGTGTCGCATCCCTTCGCCGTGGCGCTGCGCCGCCTGCCCGCCGCCGTGGCCGACAACGCCGGCTACGACAGCGCCGACCTCATCGCGCGTCTGCGCGCCCGCCACGCGCAGGGCGACTCCACTAGCGGCCTGGGTGAGTATAATGCGTTACTGTGTCGCATCCCTTCGCCGTGGCGCTGCGCCGCCTGCCCGCCGCCGTCGCCGACAACGCCGGCTACGACAGCGCCGACCTCATCGCGCGTCTGCGCGCCCGCCACGCGCAGGGCGACTCCACTAGCGGCCTGGGTGAGTATAATGCGTTACTGTGTCGCATCCCTTCGCCGTGGCGCTGCGCCGCCTGCCCGCCGCCGTCGCCGACAACGCCGGCTACGACAGCGCCGACCTCATCGCGCGTCTGCGCGCCCGCCACGCGCAGGGCGACTCCACTAGCGGCCTGGGTGAGTATAATGCGTTACTGTGTCGCATCCCTTCGCCGTGGCGCTGCGCCGCCTGCCCGCCGCCGTGGCCGACAACGCCGGCTACGACAGCGCCGACCTCATCGCGCGTCTGCGCGCCCGCCACGCGCAGGGCGACTCCACTAGCGGCCTGGGTGAGTATAATGCGTTACTGTGTCGCATCCCTTCGCCGTGGCGCTGCGCCGCCTGCCCGCCGCCGTGGCCGACAACGCTAAGCTATGAATCAAGCTTACTTTTCTTAATCTATTTATACCTGCATTCACAGAATTAGATTTGTACAGAAGAAACAAGTTTATTCATTTGTATGGCGGCCGAGCGTGTCAGATTTTGTACTGAAGTTGTTACTTGCCTATAATTTTAAATATGTCTCAGGCCCTTGAGTATTCACATTTTTTTGTGTTGTTGCAATTAATATTACTTAAGGAGGCATTATTAATGTTTTTGTTCACTTCAACTTACAAAATTTAACGCCCGAAAGCTGCAAGCTGCAATTAAAGACGGACAACTCAGTGGATTTCACTGAGTTCATTTGACATGCTAAGTAGATACGTTTGCTTGATCTAACGTATGCGGAATGAAATCTGCACAAAGTTTAATATTATATTAAATAAATGATATCATTATTATTTTCTTGAACATGTACGTTTTTTAATATCGATTTTAACAAGTATTCATGCAAGATAAAAACTACTTGAATCCAAAGTGTATAACTTTAGTTTTATGATACTTTATCCATTGATGTCGAAAAAACAAATGTTAGCATTTTTCTTGCCTCTAATTTTATCTTCTGTAGGAAAACTTTTTAAATAAAAATCCTTTGCTCATTATATTTCATATTCTTGTTAATTGGTCTATTGATACTTACTTATTATGCTAAAAATATTTAATTGAAATTAGCTATAAGTCGTTCACCGTGACATCCGTTACTGAAAAAGCAGTGTTTTTTACACTTTTTGATCAAATGGCGAAGTCATATTTACAAAGTTGTTTATTTTTATTTTCCGTGTTGATAGGCTTGCTCTTTGTTTATGTTTGCCCATATGTAATGCCCATGGTTTGAGGATGTTTTTCATCAATTTTGTTGTCATATTTAGAAGTATTTCTGAGCTCCCTGTTCGATTTTGTGATTCGGGTTAACGTAATTTCCTTTATTCGAGCTCTTTCTGAAAAGTGGCTGTAGCCAAATTGTTACATTACACTAGGGTTTCTAATAAGTATCATTTATTGGAAACGAAAAGAATGGGAGATTTTTATAAAAATTCAGATTTTTAATTCAAATGTTTCAAATTTTGCCTTCTTCTAAAAAATCATAATCATCGTCGATTTTGGCCTTAGCAAATGTGTCTTGTGGAAAATACATGCAGTTGTGCGACATTGTTCTACTCAATTGGCCATAATTTCTAAATAAAGATGCCAAACCCGACAAAACTATCCAATTTAATTAACAATTGTATACAAATTAATTTAGCATTGAGACACAAGTTAAATTTAATTTTTTTATTTTGTTTTTACTTGTTCAAAATTTGTGCAAATTTCACTCCGCATACGTTATGGTATATATGACATCTGTGCCTGCATTACATGTAGCGCCGCGTAGTTTTCAGGAAAGACAAGCTACAAAAACATGTAACCGATTAACCCACTAATATTTACGGCCATATATGGCAACTGACTGCTATAAGGTTAACAATTAAAATGCATTTTTGTTTGTCATTAGAGGCTTAAAATGAACAAGTCGTATCCGTCCATTAACTTAACATACATCCCCAGACATGAACAACGGCGTCGTCGGCGACATGAAGAAACTCGGCGTGACCGAGTCGTACGTCGTCAAGCGGCAGGTTCTCGTGTCGGCCGCCGAAGCCGCCGAGATGATTCTCCGCGTCGACAACATTCTCAAGTCCGCGCCGCGCCGCCGTGGCCCCGACCACCGCCCGTGCTAAACTTATCTGAAGGCTTAAATACTGCTATTCATTTGGTTCCTGGCGTAGCCAAGTTGCCAATAGCTAACGCAACGGAGACTATCGTATTAATAAAAAAAGTGTGTCAGAGAAAACCACGATACGAGAACAACTAAGAAACAAGCCACACCAGCATGCTTAGCCAAGTTGCCAATCGCTAGCGCTTAGTAGCGTAACGTAGTTTTCCCTCTCTGTCACTCTTTCTTATTAGTGCGACAAAGACAGTTAGCTGCGATTAACGATGAAGCGCTAGCGATTGGCAACTTGGCTAAGCACCCTGAGTAGCCAAGTTGCCAATAGCTAACGCAACGGAGACTTTATCGTATTAATAACAAAGTGTGTCAGAGAAAACTGCGATACGAGAACAACTAAGAACCAAGACACACCAGATGCGTGTGCAGGTCATGCGCGTTGTAGCGTATGTGAATGTTATATTAGATGGCTCACCGCTTGCGTAGCGTGCACGCGTACGCGTCCAGCAAAACGGTTTGCCATCTAGTATGACTTATACATAACCACTCACTTGCTTTGATTTTTGCGATAGACTCTATTTCTATGTAAAATAAGAGCGATGACATGTAACAAAAGCTACGTGAAGCATTGGATAAACTACACGCCACGCGCGCACGTGCTTGTGGCGTGTAGCGTATTGTAGTTTTCCCTGACACACTTTTTTTATTAGTGCGATAAAGACTGCGTTTCGTTACTGCGATCAGTGCGACTGAGCGTTAGCGATTGGCATTTTGGCTACGCACCCTGAGACCCCACATTAGTATCTTGAGCGTCGGCGTAATAACTTCACAGCTTCGTTTCGACGGTTTTAATTTATGGCCCACACCGTCTCATTATTATTACGTCATTTTCAAATGCGCGAATTTGAAACCAAAGTTGAAAATGAAATAATACCGTATAATCGTTTATTTATAACGGGGTATTGTGAAGCCTCGTTCCAGTTTACAAAAAAAAACCTAGCATCCTCACTCTCAGGGCACTGATGAAATGCGAGTCATCAGTTAGGTTAGACGCCACTGGAGTCTATAAACGCGTAGAACGTTAACGTAAAAAAGTTGCTAGTGTGGGCTGTCTTTTAATGTTGCGGCAATAAAGTCGTAAATACATGTAAAATGTGGAAGCCAATGAATAGCACTGTTTATCTCCAGGTAGTCATATGTCAGTGAGCTGGTGTGAAGTGAGCGGTATGTGTTAATTCATTTTTTATCATGGTTTTCTAGAGACACTAAAACCGTAGCGTCGCAGAATAGCTTCATGCAAATGTTTAAAACATCTCTTTCCTTTGGTTTTAGCTATCGAATCACACCTTAGAGCTAATAATTTTTATTTCGTGTGTAATTATTATTTATCGCTGCTTATTGATACGTTCCGACTAATGGAATATGTATTGCTCACTCCACATCAGTACTCGCCAAGTAAAGCTTTACCGATTGATGCGGTACTAATAGTTTTTTTAAGGTGTTGATATGTTGACGGCGTAAGCAGTTGACAAAATGATATGCAATGCGAACAATGTATGGATGTATTTAGTTAAAAATTGATAAATGTTGTATTTTTTTCGCATTTGTCTAAGTATGTCCGTACTTATTTTACTATACACTTAATATAAAGCTTGGTTTATGCTGATGCCAGTATTGTCAAAGTTCACTATTTTATTTCATGACTATTAGCTTCACACCGAAGGAATGAATAATCGACTTTAACTGATAAAATCGATTGAAATTCGGTACACAAAGATCGATCTATGATTTAGTTCTTTTATCGTGTCATGAGATTAAAATTGTGCGGCTCTTATATATATTTTTGTGTCGTTTATGGTCACAGATTTTATTTTACTAAATGTCCTCATAGCAGTGCTAGCGGAACTTTTCTTATAAGACTCTAAAAAACAATGTTTCACTAACATTATTGTTTTAGTTTTCCGGCCGCAGATGCCTTGATTTAATGATGTATGAATAAATATTTAATACCATTGATGATGTTGTTTTGATTTCTTCAAATCCATCAACGTCATAACCTTTATCTCTACACAACGAAAAAATCTATTAAAACAACTCTGATACTTACTATCCACATAACTGGTGATCTCCACTGAAGAAATAGTGCGTCTATAGGTTTAAAATAAAACCGTTTAAAGTAATTCTGATAACTTCTGACTGTTGTTTGTCTATTGTTAGAAAAGCACAAGGTGCTACTGTATTTGCATAAAAACAATTAACCGCTTATTTAAATTGCGACTCTATCACCCAAGCAATAAGATGCAATGTTAACCAATAGGGAAGAAAAGAACCCTGTTTATAAAAAAAACGTGTATTCCCTATGATTCCCAAACGTTGAATCTTATTGCTTGGGTGATAGTCTCAATTTAAATAAGCGGTTAATTGTTTTTTCACCACACTGCTCGTAAACACGCTGTTTGTCCTTCAATTTCAGAGCGCAAAACTGTGTTTTAATCTCTAGAGGTTAAAGTAATTTTTTTTTAATCTTCTGGATAGACTAAAGCAATAATTTATACGGCCTGAGAGTGCAATAAGCTTTTTGACGTTTGAACTAGACAGTACGTTCGAAAACTCAATAGTTTCAAACAGATTCATACACATGAACCTCTCATAATGTTATATTCAAAATGCTAAAATCCAAATTAAATACCACATTTCGTTGTAAAAGGCTTTTAATTAAAAGTTCTAAAAATACGACAAATAAAAACAATAGGAAAATGAAAGTGTTGACACTGCAAATTTCAGAACGCATCCAAATATTTTTTTCTTTTAAAATTTAAACGAGTTCTGTCGTGTTTTGTTTTCTTTCACTCTTTTAGCATTGCCACGCCAAGATAATAATTTGAGGTTATTGTTTTATTATTTGTTGGTTCGTTTTTTTTTGGAAGTTGAGGACTTGCAAATAAATACCTTCTAATTTGTTATGTTTGAGTTTTATTTCGCATGTTTCCTCGCATTAGTGTGGTGAAAAATGTTGTGTTTCACTCGGCAGCAAAGCTTGTTCAACTCTCGTGCCTTAAAACCCTCGCATCGCTCAAGATTCCATTTTATGAACCACTCGCTGCGCTAGTGTTTCAAATTCTGGAATCTTTCGCTTGCTCGGGTTTCAATATTTGCACGAGAGTTAAACAATCACTTTGCTCCCTAGTAAAACAAATAACTATTATGCAAATACAGTAGCATCTTGCGATTTTCTAACAATAGACAAAGAACACGGTCAGAAGTTATCTGAATTACTATAACAACTACACTCGAGGGGAGGGGAATATCTAAAGCATGCGGAGGCGGGCCCGCACTCAGATCAGAGGGGCAACCGCGAACCACGAAAGAACTGTATGCTTAGCCAAGTTGCCAATCGCTAACGCTTAGTAGCGTAGCGTAGTTTTCCCTCTCTGTCACTTTTACATATTAGTGCGACAAAGACAGGTAGCTGCCTTTCGTTTACGATTGACGATTAAGCGTTAGCGATTGGCAACTTGGCTAAGCACCCTGTTGCCGCTCTCTCGCACTTGTAAATTTTAACGTAAATGTGACAAAGAAGCAACACGTCGATCGTGATTCGCGGTGGGCCTTCAGTGTGAACCGCTTCAACCGATCTCGCTGGAACGTAACCTTGTAGTTACCTATGGTAGCCCGGTCTGGATGTGTCCCGGATTTTCTCAGGCAGCCAACCCACCGGCTGCCCCATCGCTTTAACGTTCACTGTAGCATAAACCCTAAGACAAATTAAAAAAATCGGACCATGGGATCGGAATATCCATGGATCGGAATCGAACTTCGTTATCAAGGTAAACGTATGAGGTCAGTAGTCAGTACCTACTTAACTTACTTGTCAGAAGGACAGCCGAGAACGGGTGATGGAATATTTTAATTTCTAGCTACTGATCGTATCTACTTACAAAGGTGTATACTATGCATGGACGCACATAATTAAACACAAGGTAAATTACAATCTTTTATTATACTGGTTCACAAATGATAAACCTCTGTCGTGAGAAGAACCAGCAAGAAACTCAGACGGTCTTACATTTTCCAAACTTTAAATAATCACAACAAGTACACACTTAAAACAAGACTATTTACAACACTATAAACTATACTGATAGAAAACGACTGGAGAGTTATAAGCTTGCGTCCATGCATCATTTACTCAACCCTGGAATGCTTTATTCCAACTCTAAATCAAGAATGAATCCAGAACACTGCGCTAGTGACCTTTTATACCGTCCGCTCTCAAACTACCGTTTCATAGGCGGGTAGATCCCAATATGACGTTTAATGTCTACCTGCATGGACCAAGCAAAGAACATCTCAAGCAAAACATTGCTTATCGTTTTCTAGATTTTATCACTCTTAACAAATTAAATGTAAACATTGCAATTAAGACTATTCTTATTGTAAATAAGACTATTCAGACGTTCGATGCCTCGACATGTCGTACACGTCTGCGCCAACTGAAGCATGTCTCCGACACGGCCATACTGACAAGACAAGCGTCCTCGCTTGTATCTGAAACAAACACGTACACCAGTAGTCTTTGTTACCACTCGGTCACTCCTGACCAAATTATCTGTCTACGTAAAAATCATTTCAACTCAAGAAAAATAATTTTAATCTTTGCAACTGAATTTAGGATCACTTATGGTCAATTAATTACCACCAATTTAAAATCAAGAGCAAACAAGTACCATCTGGCTTTCGTAGCCACATTTTACGTAAAACATTACAGAAAACTTTCGGAGGAACATAATGTCATTCGTGGCCTATTGGTTATCACATAACCACACACACTACGCGCATCCCCAAGGGATCGCCGATTCATCCCTATGACACTACGGTCTCTAAAACGCGACCTCCGCCAGAGCCTGTCGCGCACCGCGTACCCACGGACTACTCACAGGCAGACACAACGGGCTACGGCTACGATCAAGCCTCTGGTACGGTCGACCCATTCTGACCTCAATACATAATGGGATAGAAATGACTACTGTTAAATTTTACGAAATCAAATTGGAAACAATTTTACACACGACCATTTCACACTCCTCTTTTATAACCTGTTAGAGGATCGTAGGAACATCTTACAATCGTCAATGTGACTCTATACACATCCACTAGTTTAGCAAGGTACGCAGGTATACCACCAACAGTTATCAGAAATACTGTAAGCAAACTCATCGTCCACGACCTCAGCAATGTACACAGAAAAAACAATCTAAAAACACAAACAATCTACAGTCATCAACATGTCACAAAACACAAACAATCTACAGTCACAAAATACCCGCTATCCGAGTAAAGTACACGGACACATCTATAACCTTCAGCGCAGTCACTGACTGACCTGAGTAAATAAAGTTTGCAAGAACACTATAACTCTTAACATCATTGTTGGCAAGCTCATCATCCACGACCTTAGCAAGGTACGCAGGAATACCATCTACAGTCACCATTAATACTGTAGGAACACTTCATCTACGACCTCAGCGAGGTACGCAGGAATACCATCTACAGTCACCATAATACTGTAGGCACACTTCATCCACGACCTCAGCTAGGTACGCAGGAACACTGTCTACAATCATCACATGATTGTACGAAAACCATCCACAGTCACCAAACTGACTGTGGGCATACTCTGAAGCCAACTTATTACTTTGCCCAACATACGATTTACAACATTCGTCATCACGTTTGGGATTTTGACAAGACAATGTCAAAAATCATGCCAGTCTTTAGGCAATTAACACCCCGGCACATTTTTACCCCCAGAACGTAACGGTATACCAAAAATTCACATCTATCATCACGTCATCAAATATCACTCAGTTACATTTCTTGTAAACCAAGTTCTGTTTTACCAATTAAAAGTCAAAATGATTTAAACTAAAGAGTCAATCCCTCGACTCAAACAAAAACGTAAGTTACTCAACCAGGTTACACCATAACCATGCACCTGATTCAATTTCTGTCCATGGGCTTGTTAGGATCCAATAACCCATCAGAAGTTAACCATTTCAGCCGCGTAAGTGCTACTCCTCGCAAAGAGTATACTGCACATAAAAAAAAGCAGTCCACGTGCACCTTTTACGTGCTCCGGAACTTCCGATGCGATTATTAGATCACGCTCAATCCATCGAACTTGCTCTCAGTCCATTGAAAGCTCAAATGACATAAGAACTCATTAAATTTAACAATTACCCTTTCCGCATTTAAAGTAGTTAATAGAAAATTAAATGCCGTAATGCAGTATCATATTTTCTTTAGGTACTCATTTAATCAACTAAGGGAATTAAAATCAACTTCATTAACATTTGAAACAGACTAGCAAGTCTGTCTATGTACTTACTACTTTACTAGCTAGTAACCGACATAGTTCTACAATAGTAAAAATGAAACACTTCACTTCAACAAAAAAAACAAATGGGTTGCAGTACTCATAGCAGTTACAATACTCCAGATGCTACACCGAGCAATAGAGTCTTAACAACCACCTCCATGGCTGTCGGACAATCAAAACGCATTGACCACTTACACCATTAAACCAAACGCACGCCACTCACAGTCGTGGCCGCACTGAGACGGAAAAATAGATCCGATTTTACACCTACGACTACGAATGATAAATGGTGTATGTAGTCCGAGAAAACTGAACCCAACAAAAATGTAAATAGTTTCATTCCACGATTGCAAACTATACGATTGCAAACTATAATGACTAATTCTAGTACCCACCATTTTAATTGAACTAAGGTAGTCAAACTGAAACTATTGACGGTCCAAATAATAAGAAATGATTATCATCATCATCACCATAACCACCATCATCATCACAATAACCATCATCATCATCATAATAACCATGATCATAACAACCATCATCATCATAACCACCATCATCATCATAACCACCATCATCATAATCATCATCATCACCATCATCTCCACCACCATCATCATCACCACCATCATCATCATCATCATCATCATCATCATCATCATCATCACCATCATCATCATCATCATCATCACCATCACCATCATCATCATCATCCTATATCAGAAATTGTTAAAATACATCTCAATGCGTTTAATAAAACTTTAATAAAGTCTTTAATAAACTTGCGTAAACTTACGTTATCGCTGTCTAATTTAGTTTTAATGTTGCATTTCTTGCTCAAGTTTTAACTCTATAGAATCGAAAGGGTAGCAGCCCTCGATGACTCAACAACATTAGCTCAGGGCTCAAATAGCTCAACAAAATGTGAACTCCTCACCGGATTGACAACGTGTCTACACCACGCGCTGCACCACGTGTTCACGGTAGGCAGCAGCGACACCAGCCATCAGCCTCTGCCGCGCCGTGGGGACATGATGACAGCAATAACTTGCAGGTCGGCAGCTCGCTCCAATTCACCATGTTGAACTGTAATCATCAAATTGTACGGTATCAGTTTTATCACAGAGATAATTTGCATGCGAGCTCTCAACTTATAGAAATGTCAAACTGTTATTTCTTTAAACTAATGCTTCGAATTTTGCATTAAAACAATTGGAACGAAACCTGTCCTTGTACATCCGTTGCTCCAAAAGCAACTCCCGAAGAGCTGGAGTCTTTATTCTTCTTCATTTCCTGGACGTTTCACAAGAAATTGTGGTAGTTTCATCGCAACAGCATAGTCGTCATGAACGGAACTTCTGGCTACTATGAACGTGTTGTTCTTGAAATTGAATCATTCTGAGCTCGTTTCATTGCCACAACATAGTCATCAGTGTTATCACGAACGAAATCATCACGAAACATTCTGTAACATAAATTTCACACGCATAGAAAACTTAAAAAAACAGACATAAGAAATCTCTAATCAATTTTTGGTAGACCACAAAACAAAACCAGTAGAAAAGTAACAAGTATGAGCCATGATATTCTTTGAAATTATTTAAAAATTTTATTAGAATTACTTTTTTTCTTGTAAAGTGGGTGGGTTACCTACCCACACGTATTGCAACAATAGAAATTCCATAAAAAACTAATTTGATATCTCAATTACGTCTCAAAACAGATTTTACTTCAAAAGATACGAGTAGTTTACACCTTACACCAAATAAAAAGTAACGATAGTTCAACCTTACCGATTGTCGATGATTTCAAACCTCACTCTTTACGTATGGTACATTTACCATGACCACTCATTGTAGGCGATTATTCAACATCCCGCTTTCTGATGTCAGAAGGACAGCCGAGAACGGGTGATGGAATATTTTAATTTCTAGCTACTGATCGTATCTACTTACAAAGGTGTATACTATGCATGGACGCACATAATTAAACACAAGGTAAATTACTAGTTATTTATGTGGCTGGCGCATAATAAGAGGCATTAAACATGAGTGTAGGTAGGCGAGTTTCATAATAAGATCACACGAGTGTTTAATGCCTAATTATGTACAGTCACATACATAACTTTATCTACATCCATATCATTAGTTTAGAATGACAATTTACCTTTATTTTCATTGATATCTACTAAGTAATTACCTCTAAATATAAAAATTCAAATCAGTTGAAATCACTCAATTTGAGTAAAGATATCCTACAATAAATATTTATTGAAAAAAAAAACAACAAAAAGAAGTTGACTTCATAATGTTAAAATTAATATCATGACGACGATACTTTAATGTCAACATTATGATGCACTGTACTCTGCCTGTACTTTAATGTTAACATTATGATACAGCCAGACACCGGTCTCTTAATATAGGTCATTACATTACCGCTTCTGAATACATAACAGGGAAATTATGATATTCCTGTAGATAAAATCTTTTATTATACTGGTTCACAAATGATAAACCTCTGTCGTGAGAAGAACCAGCAAGAAACTCAGACGGTCTTACATTTTCCAAACTTTAAATAATCACAACAAGTACACACTTAAAACAAGACTATTTACAACACTATAAACTATACTGATAGAAAACGACTGGAGAGTTATAAGCTTGCGTCCATGCATCATTTACTCAACCCTGGAATGCTTTATTCCAACTCTAAATCAAGAATGAATCCAGAACACTGCGCTAGTGACCTTTTATACCGTCCGCTCTCAAACTACCGTTTCATAGGCGGGTAGATCCCAATATGACGTTTAATGTCTACCTGCATGGACCAAGCAAAGAACATCTCAAGCAAAACATTGCTTATCGTTTTCTAGATTTTATCACTCTTAACAAATTAAATGTAAACATTGCAATTAAGACTATTCTTATTGTAAATAAGACTATTCAGACGTTCGATGCCTCGACATGTCGTACACGTCTGCGCCAACTGAAGCATGTCTCCGACATACTCAATAGAAGACTTTCGAGAACTTTTTTATTAATTAAAGATACAATCGTTCTGACTCACCTATGGCAATCTTACCGAAAGGGACATGATACTGAGTAGGGTCTAGGTAGTCCTAACCTAATTGACTGCGTTATATAAGTACCACGGTTTCTGTAAGGCGGAGATAACTACTTCCCCAGTTAGACGTTGGTCCAGATTTCATCGTGATGAGATTCACTGAACGTGCTATCTACCATACTAAGCGAGATAACTTAACACGTTCGACGCCGGTGACACAGCGTGTGTGACCACCAAAATCTGATTCCTATGCCAGTGACACACATACGTGATCAAAGTAACCTTATTCTTATGCCACTAGCATAAATCAAGTTCTTCCTATGCCAGCGCCATAGAAATACGAACGTTTTTGACACAAGTGCTTTGTCACTGGCATAAGAGTACAATCTGTTCAGTCACACATGCGTGTCAATGTCATGGGAGCAGTTCTATCAGATAATTTCGATCGACATAGTATTAGCACTTAGTGAAACAGTACTGGAGGCGAACGTGTTAATAATTAGCAGTTTCAGTATCCATACCTGTATTTTTGAACGTATGCTAAGGACATAGGTGACATACGTTACGTAACTACCTCAGATACGTATCTGCTATTAACTCGGCAACATTGATCGCATGACGCCTTTAGAATGGGATTCATAAGCAAACTCAAACTCTAAAGTACCACCATTTTTGGGACATATATGCTCGATTGGCATCAAAGTGAGATTTGTTATACCTAGTACCTAACGTGCACAATGCGCTGTCCCGCCGTAACCGATTTACCAATTTTAGTATGTACATACCTAAGTCTAATAAGTTTCCGCCGAATTTGAAATTAAATTTTAATCGGGCTTGATCTAAACGTGTTCTGGTCAAACCCTAATAATAATGTATTATCTACATTTCAAAAGGTCTCCTTAAGTTGAGACTGCGTACCTACTGCGTAGGGACTTAGTTAAGTTTTGGTTAGTCTGACTCTCACCACACGCGCGCTCATATTTGTAATAATCTATAGGTAGGTACGTAAAAAATATATTTTCCCCTCACTAGCTCGTAAAGCGCTCGTTTATCGTTTAATACGAGCGGGTAAAAACGCTTTTTACACACTTGTGAATAAAGTAATTTGACATTGCTCTAATTCCTATAGCCCCCTATTGCCTAGTATAAGTGGATCTGTATGACCGTAGTAAACATGCGCAATCGGAGCTCACATGTTAAATTGGTCGTTCTCATGGGTGACTTTGTAAGCCATTGGCTATATTTAAGTTCCAGAAGTAACTCTATTCTACGATACGTTTCGACATTGAGTTTTAAATGGTTTCTTTAAGTTAATTTACATTTGGATGAGATTTGTAATCATATTTCCTCGCGATAGTGAGGGGAAAAAAGTTGTATTACACTTGGCGGCAAAGTTTGTTCAACTCTCGTGCCTTGAGACCTTCGCAATGCTCAAGATTCCAGTATTTGAACCTTTCGCTAGCTCAGGTCTCAATATTGGCACGACAGTTAAACAACAACTTTGCCCCCTTGTATAATAAATAACTATTACAAGTATTTTCTTAACTTCTTATTTCTAACATGTTTTTTATTTAACATGAAACGCAGTACATACTTGCACATAAATGTTACTTTTGCTCAAAATATATGCAGCATTAAGCATGTGCTAGAAGATTATGCAGTACTTGCAAGGTTTGCCCTTTCATGCGCGTGCATATTTACCTGGTATGTCTTATTAGATTCTCCCTACCTATTCTTATACCAATATTCAATTTATATCAATACTTTAATGAAAAAGAAGAAAATATAGAGGTTTTACCTAATATTTGTACCTTCACCTTTTTGACGCCACGTCAAATATAAAAGCTGCCACTCACACGCCACGTCAACAAGATGTCAAAACTGAAATTGAATTTAAGCACATGCGTGTACTTAGTTCTATATTGCTCTGTGGACCAAGACTTATGGTCTTTGGCGTTGAACCTGCGGTGCCAATATATCAGTCGTTGGCGTCCAAAAGGTTAATCCAAGCAGTAATTTACCCCCTTATTCATAAATAGAGTTTAATATGTATTAATAGTAGGTAAGTATTAACTATAAACCTGTCCCATAACCATAACACCCAAGGCGGCGCACAGTCAATTCCTGATTAATGTCACGTTGATTGTTACAATGAAACCCCTAACACGTTCGGTTGTAATGCTCAATTCTGATAATTATGAATGGCATGTAGTGTGCCCTAGCTGCATAGTTAATAATCCGCCATGAATTCACTACTGACGTCTAATTCATTAGTTACGTAGCAGTGACGGGCAGAATTCCAACGCCGTACCTTTGTAGCTAAATTATTTAGCTAATTGTATCACCGATTAATGTCGGAATCACTGCGGAAGGTAAAGGTCGGTTAGGTACCACTACCAATACCTAAATTTAAACAGGATGGCGCGTAAAATTAAATTGACTAAAAGCAGTATTTGTGTTTGAATTTTGGTTTCGTATTATTAGAATTGGCTGTAAGCAAGGTGATCAAACAATAACTGAATTTCCGTAGCCAAATCTCAACGGGCACTGCCATCGTAATGCAGTCCAGTGTTGAAACCGTGCAACCGTAGAAGTAAGAAAAAGCAAGAGAAAAATATTACATTTTGTGATTAAATTTACTTTTAGTCAATATACCTTTACCTTGAGGTCTTCAAAGGATAAAAAAATATTTGCTCGCAGCACGTTTGTGATCCAGTGGATGGTAACTAACTATGCGCCAGTGAAATACGATCGCTTTCTTCATTGCATTTATACTAGCATGTTTAATTGCTCTCACCTTTCTCTTCAAAATAGACCAGATCAAAAGTCGGAAACTCACTGCACTGTAGAAATGACATGTGAAATTCGGTTTTCAGCTATTTTTGGTTCTTAATAGGTACGAGCTTTATAAGCTGGAGCTCAGTCTCGTTCTTATGTTTGCGGTCTACAACCTAAATATTTGCATGCCTAAGACTTCAATGCGATGTCCAAAACATATTTCCGATAATAAACCGCTATTACTTTGACACCACACTTAATAAAATTTTCATCACACCTGTTCGGTAAGTGCGCCAATGCGCTGCGGCGATGCGCGCCGTAGGTGCGTCATTACACCCTAGTAGGCTGTCAAGGATTTTCATACAAGATTATGTCGCACTAGAACGGCGCGGCGCGCGCCGCGCCGCGAGCCGTGCCGCGCCGTGCTTTCTTTGATGAAAATATAGTACATTGTGTAGTTAGGGCGGTAAGTAAGAATTTGCGAACGAGTGTGAAAGTAAAGCCCAAGCCGAAGGCGCGGGCTTTACTTCACACGAGTTCATAATTCTTGTACCGCCCGTGGTACACACAATGTTTTTCATCACACCTGTGATGTAAAAAAGTAAATAAAACGATATATTTTCACAAAACTACTCTAAAATGGTCTAAATCAGGGATGACTTAATTTCATCATTTTCATAAAAGAAATCTCGGCGCGGCGCGCGGCGTGCGCCGGACCGCGCTAGTGCGACGTAATGTTGTATGAAAATCCTTAACGGCCTACTAGGACGTAATGACGCACCTACGGCGCGCATCACCGCTGCGTATTGGCGCACTTACCGAACAGGTGTGATGAAAATAAAATGAAGTCATCCCTGATTTAGACCATTTTAGAGTAGTTTTGTGAAAATATATTGTTTTATTTACTTTTTTGCCTCATGTGGTGTCATCATTTGGTGTGATGAAAAACATTGTGTGTTACACGGGCGGTACAAGAATTATGAACTCGTGTGAAGTAAAGCCCGCGCCTTCGGAATGGGCTTTATAGTCCGATACGCGAAGCCTTGTTTTTATCTATAACTTTCGATATGTCGCAAGTGTAATTTCTGTTTTTTATCAATTAGATCGCATCTAGTTTTCATGAGGAAAAATATTTTATAACAGATTGGAGTGGAGCTTTAGGTATAAAGTAGGTATTTGTAAACGACCTCTCTAAATCTGTTAAAAGATTATACAAGTGCATTTTCTTTGCACTATACCATTCTATTAAGCTATTTAGTTACTTTATGGGATTATCTAACGGTTTTACCAAGAGATG
Source organism: Thaumatotibia leucotreta (assembly GCA_025490895.1). Classification (NCBI taxonomy): domain Eukaryota; kingdom Metazoa; phylum Arthropoda; class Insecta; order Lepidoptera; family Tortricidae; genus Thaumatotibia; species Thaumatotibia leucotreta. Next base: position 63,640 of record JALPQI010002530.1, read on the forward strand.
ATTATCTCGTAAGTCAAAACAAAAAAAAAATTGGGTGGCTCACGGAAAAAACATAAAAGTGCTCTGTAATAACTTTTATGTGCTGAAAAGAAAACCAAGAAAGGGGCAGTTTTAATTTCTAACTAATTTCTCAGTAGCTTTATTTATAATTACAACTTAAAGTTTAAAAAAATTATATTCACGTGAAAAAAACACTTATAAATTTCCAAGTACGTTTGTTTGATGCAGTGACGTGTTAGTAATCGTTGAACAGAAAATATAACAAATTCATTAATAGCTTCGAATTGCGCAGTTTTATCACTCTTACGTGGAATTTAAACGGAGCGAGATTTACGCGAGAACTCCGCACGCCGTTACTTTCACACTCGTTCACAAATTCTTACTTACCGCCCTTAATACACAATGTACTATTACTTGATAATGATAACACTTCATATCGTTCACTCTGTACTCGTTTATAGTCCACTGCTTCGATACAGAGGGCCCACCGCCAAATACGAACATGGCGTCCTGGATCACTGTCAGATTTGCATAATCGCTAAAGGACAATGTAGCCAAAATGTCTTTATTATATTGCGTCTTTGTGACTACTTTAACATGATTGCTAAATGCCACTTTGGTAAAACGTTTGGATGTTAGAATGTCACAATTCTAAATAATGTCACTGAGCAGACAGATATGCTGCGGACAGACGGACATGGCGAAATTATAATGGTTCCTAGTTTACAACGCGCGGAACCCTAAAAATACGATATCATCCAAAATATATAGAGGCACCTATTTAATATCTAACTAGTTTTGCAGTTCGATCTCATCAGAGCACATTTTACAGACCCGGCGTTGTATCTGCGCGCTATTCTATGAATTCTCCCCTGCTTTCCTATAAAATTCCTAACGAACGAAATGGAATTCTCTTTCCAAGAAATCTTCGGCTACCTAAACTGGGACCATAATGAAATTTTCCTTTATTATTTGATTTACCCGCTCCTACAGTTTTATGTCGGGGCAATAGTGTTATCCGCTGTATAGAATTGGGACCGTTCTATTAAGAGGGTACAATTTTCGCGCCTCACTCGTAAAGGGTTGTTCAGGTGAGACAGTAGTGTTAAATTTGCATGTTACTATTGGGAATAGTTCTGTCTAGGCGGGTAGATCAGGTAGGCAGTAATCGTTTCGCTTTGGAGTTAAGATACAATACTTAAGTATTGGACATAGTTATACCTGGGTGCTAAGACAAGTTGCCCATCGCTAAACGAAAGGCAGCTAACTGTCTTTGTAGCACTATGAAGGAGTGACAGAGAGGGAAAATTACGACACGTTACTAAGCGTTAGCGATTGACAACTTGGCTAAGCATCCTGAGCTTTAAAAATAAACGAAAACCAGAATCTTCCTAACCAAAAAATTCCACAAAACATTTCCAGGACATTACGTTTTCTGTATGAATCTTGGTATAACCAAGTGCAACAATATGTATCGAAATAATTCCTTATAAATATTTTACGACGTTCTTATTACACACAATTAAAGTGCACAGGGCACCTTATTTTGCCAATGACTATGAGCTCTGAGCGTCCTGTAACGGAAACTTTAAAATTTGAATGAACTTTTGGAACATTATTTTTTATTATTAGAATCTAATCAGCGTGATTCTCATTTGAATGAGCCAAAGCGCATCAAATTTAACAATACGTACTACAGTAAGTTAAGTGAACTCCTTCCTGAACCTATTGGCTAAACACAGCGCTTGACCGGGATCAGTGGAGAAATTGGGGGAGGGCTTTGCCTAGCTGTGAGACACTACTGGTTCCAAATAATAATAACTAATAAGTTAAGTATGGTATGTTGCTACATACCTAGCTCAGTGGATCCTCTGTCGATCCTCAAGCACCGAATTATTTTGTCTTCCTAAGCTATGAAAAATAGGTAATACCACTGAATACAATACAATACAATACTCTTTATTGCTCACCTCGTAACATAAAAAAGTAACAAAAAAATATCACAATCTTAAAGTAGGAGGTAACGCAACAGGCGGTCTTATCGCTAAAGAGCGATCTCTTCCAGACAACATTCGGGCAATGGAACAATGCAACCAGTAAAAAAACAGTATTTAGGTGATGATGCAAGATATGAAATAAGGAAATTAAATGAACAAGTTTATTAATTACGACAAGTTAATAAATATACACATATAAGTACCTAAATAAAATAAACGTACATATACATATCCCCAAATTTTTAAGAAACTTATCTAAGACCGTCACTTACGACTCTATCAACTCTAATTGCTCAAAAAAATCGTGGGTGTAAAGGACATACATAGCATTTCGACGTGTCCTTTACAACATCTAACTTCTAAGCCGTTTAGCTTATCATTACGATTGCTACACTAGGTCAAAGATACCAACAATCTACATTGTTTTCATATACACGTCACAAATTTAGGTCAGAAAACAAAAAAGTTATTGACAGTTTTCTAAAAAAAATAGTTTTTTGCTTCTCCTGAAAACCTGCATTTTGTCTTTTACGACAATTGAACCCAAAGGTACTTATACAAAATTTTCCTCACATCTATAAGGTAAGTGCGCCAAGCCAATGCGCTACGGCGATGCGCGCCGTAGATGCGTCATTACACCCTAGGGCTGTCAAGGATTCTCATACAACATTACGTCACACTAGCGCGGCGCGCGCCGCGCCGTGATTTCATCCCTGATTTTGAGAAATGATTTAGACCATTTTAGAGTACTTTCACACTCGTTCACAAATTCTTATTTACCTAATACACAATGTACCTACTATTAATACACTGAATATTTGATTGTTAAATCAACGATTCTTAGAAACCTAATTATTAACAATAATTTATTACACTCATTTACTTCCCCACATGTTTTATGCGAAATAAATGTAGAAACAGACACCATAATAATCATTTTACCGCATTCAAATAGTCTGTGAACATGCGATTGTAGTTTATGGGAAAAGGCAATTCAAATATTGCTATAATTATGAGCCATTTCGTTTCCACTGGGGCTAATAAAGCTCACGTAGTCAAGGCTTTCAAGAAAACATTTAATGTCCTACTAGTTAACCACTTATGTGTAAACTAGTTCAACTCGACTTGGTCAAATACCTAATTTATGATTAGAAACTTAATTCACCTTCCTATTCTTTAAGACATTTTGAATCACTGGAGTGGTGGTAGTGCCTCAGTAATGGAAGCTTCGATCTCTGTCAAACACAAAAAACCAGTTGGTCTGTGCTGTCAGAGACTGTCACAAATGAAATGCATAACGCTTAGTTTTAAAATAAGAACTTATTTTTAAGTCTATGATAACATACCTAATGTACCTATTTATTTACATTAAAACAATAAAACTGGCCAAATTTAGCAAAGTTAGTTTGAAACCTATGAAAGCAGAACTTTAATATTTATTTATTGTAACCCCGTAACCAGTTAACCCCGTATTAGATGGTTAGATTAGTTAGGTCTAGATTGTGCAAGTGTACTATAAGAATATAATATAGCTGAAAAAGTTAAGAGAAGCTCTTGTTGTGGCTGTTGTCACTATGTAGTAGTACTAGTACCTAACCTTCCTTATCCTAAAAGGTAGGTATTTGGTATGTTTGTGTTCGCATTGTAAAGATACACTTAAGTATTGTATACTGGAATTGGTAACTACTACATAGATACAAGGTACAAAAGACAGAAAACTTAACTTTTACCTATAGCAGTAGTAATAAAATAAATGTGAGTTATAAATGTGAATATCGGTACCCAGCGCACAAAACACCGGCCAGTCAGTGTAAGTGACTAGGAGACTCGTTCATTTTTAACTCCACCCTTGTTCCATCGAAGGCGACAATTTAGATAAATGGCGCATCCGTTCCCGACCCACTAAATTATTCACACCCGACTACTGGCTCTCTTTCTCACATGACAAGAGTTTGTACAATAAAGTGAAATATTTAGAGAGTAATCACGAACGGAACGTACGGCCGACGAGCGCCTGAGTTGGCGTCTGTTTCTTGCAATGACATGCCTATTTTGATCGTTGCATCTTGAGAATGTGTTGAATATTTAATAGGCCCGTAGACACGTAAAGGTATCACTACAGTATAAAACAAGTCACTGTCTGTTATCTGTCCCTATGTGGTATATAACCATATTTAAAACTACGCAACGGATTCTGATAAATTTTTAAGTGATTCAAGAAAGTTTTAGTATCAGTATTGTACCCGCACGAAGTCGAGGCGTGTAGCTAGTAGGTACATTATTTAAGTATCTACACCTTCCTTGTTACTACTTAGTACTTAATATGTATTTTCGATTCTTTACGCATATTGCCTATCAAAAAAAATCGTTCATAAACACGGTATCGGTATCTAAGGACTACGACAATCTCATTAGACCTGTAGAAGGTGTCATTGGATCTCATTTTTGAGCAATTTTGATGGATCTGCAATTACGCAGTTCATCATCATCATCATCATCATCTCAGCCATAAGACGTCCACTGCTGAACATAGGCCTCCCCTCTGGACATCCACATTTCACAGTTGATTGTACCTAAATAGTTAAAAATCAAATTTCAATAGAATTAAAAAAGAAGAGTAACAAGAACTCCCACCACCAATTTTCAATTGATATTTTTCTTATCTCATGAAATCCATCTGAAATCTGGGAGAACGCAATAAACAATTAGCATTTGCCGGGTTTTCCCATTACCACGATTATAAAAAAAAAACAAAAAGCGGCAACAATATTAGCGTGGAACAAGCCTGCGAACATCCACCTTGAATACTGAAAAACATTTTCGTGATTTTAAAACATGGCGCCGCCACCGCAGAATGCAGTGCGGAGAAGCTAATAACTTCATTCCAACTCGCAATTACATTGCGGTTGCGTGGCATTGAGGCCGGATTAAAAAAACACAAACATCCGTCATTAGTTAACATTATTCACTCGGTTGCCAGGTTTTTCACCGTCTGCCTTTTTAATGACATTCCAAAGGTCCTAGAACCTTTATTTACACCGCAGTTTTCGTTCAAGACTCTTTGGTGGTGATATGATTTGTGTGATGCCTCAAATCGTTTAGGTTTACGCTAACATAAATAGGTACACAGTACACAAAAGAAACTAGGTAGATAAATAAAAAAATAATAAGTTTATTTTCAGATTACACTCAACTTTATTTTTTTTTTATAAAGTCGAGTATAATCTGAAAATGTAGACCTCGCATTAGATTTTAGATTTTAACCTAAACAAGTAAACACGTAGAGCTCGCCCTTTTGTCCGGGTGTGCCTAAGAAGTATTATGACTAAGTCGCGTTTTGCCTAAACTTCAATCTCCAGGGGCATTACGACTATATAGTTTGCGGACTATTTCGCTTTTTGTCTAACGGGTAGACTGCCTGTTTTGACTAATGCCTTAAACGTTTTATGACTAAATCGCGTTTTGCCTAAACTTCAATTTTAAGTCGCATTAAGACTATGACGTTGGTTGGCTGATTCGCTTTTTGACTATTGCGATAAATTGCCTTACTCTCAATCTAGTGTTTTCGCGTTTTGCCTTAACTTAAATTTTTAGTGACATTTACAACTACGACATTAGGTGACTAATTCGATTTTTGACTATATCTTAAACTGGCATTTTCGCGTTTTGCCTAAACATCAAAATTATGAAGAAGTTCGTGTGCTATATCGTAACAAACTTATCATCTTGTTAAATAATATGCTGGCCACTTGAATGTGAAGTGATATTTAGTCTGAAAGCTTTTTAGGTTTGATTCTAATGTATAGGTTGACCAAATGCGTTTTAGACCAAAAGCGATATAGCTCAAAAACAGTTTTAGTCCGAAAGCTTTTTAGGTTTGATTCTACTGTATAGGTTGACCAAACGCGTTTTAGACCAAAAGCGATATAGCCAATAACTGTTTCGTACCTAATGCGAATCGGTCCAACATAGATGAGGACATAATGATTATTAGGTAATTAGAGTTTTTGACTCTATGCGAGTTAGGCTATGTATCGACATAGGCCAAAAACGTTTCAGGCACACCCGGACAAAAGGGAGCTCGCAATCACAATCTTTACCATAATTATATGTTACAACTAGAATTTATTAAATCATCGTGTTTCTATAAGCTTCTAAAATACCTACCTACCTAAATACATGCCTATGATAATGGTTAGTAATGCCAAACCGCGATAACACAAACATTGCAAGACATGTAATGCAATAATGTTTTTCTTTATATCCTTCATACAACTATATAGCCGGGTGTATCTAGTTAGGTATTTATCTAACTTATAGTTTCATCCCATAATCCCCGCTTACTCGGATAGTAATTACCACTATTGTATCGGAGGAAAGTTACAAGCTTCGCGGGAATAGTTTTCTTTTCCTCTCGTTTATCTTTCTTAAACACTGGAATTGGCCTGGGATTCAGCAGATAATTACATTGCCTATTTGGCGGCACACTCGCATGTTTTCGTTTTCTTTGCCTATGTATATGTAAGGGCTCGCCATCCTCGGGTGGGGTAATTGTGTCCTTTATTTAAATAATAAATAGAGCGTACCTATACATTATATCTAGCTTCCTGCCGCCCAAACAATAACATTTGCCAGTAAAATTTGAATGAATGGTGTAGGAAATAGAACAGAATTTCTTTTGTTTGAGAAGACCTTTCAATAGGTCTCTGGGTTGCAGGAGGTTAAGAGTAAAGAATGGTCCACACTAGATTTCGGTTCAGCACGCCTAGCCAAGATGCCATTCTGGAATCCTATACGATAAGCGATAAGTCACGATACCATAATAATGTGTGGAAATAGTCACGTGATTTTTCGTAGTTATTGCTTATCGTATACGATTGGAGAATGGCATCTTGGCCAAGTTGCCAATCGCTAACGCTTAGTAGCGTATCGTAGTTTTCCTTCTTTGTCACTCTTTCAAATTAGTGAGAATAGTGAGACAAAGACAGTTAAGTAGCTGCCTTTCGTTTACGATTGACGATTAAGCGGTAGCGATGGGCAACTTGTCTTAGCACCCCGGTATAACTATGTCCAATACCTAAGTATTGTATCTTAACGCCAAATTGAAACGATTACTGCCATAGATATATGAAAGAGAGAGAACGTTAGCGATTGGCAACTTGTCTAACAATAAGCACCCAGTAGGCTTAGCACAGGATTAGTGCGACAATATGTCGCCGCGAGATAAGCTATCCAACTATCCATCCCTCTTTTATTCATGTAGTTAGTAAAAGATGGAAAATCTATCTCGCGGCGACATACTGATATACCAATCATGTGTTAAGCATCCATATATATTTATAGGAAGCCCTTATCTAAAAAGTAGCTACCAATAGGCTATCAAGAGATAAATCTGTTTTAAGCCTCCAGACCATTGTTACTTGGGTAGGTACTTAAATAAACCAATAATTTATAGGTGAAGGTTTAATAAAGAAAAAAATCGATTTGATAGGACAAATGTATACCAAAACTACTGCATAAATTGTTGTTTATTTACAATATAAATTATGTTACGCTACTAAAGATGTCACACAATCATCCGTTTTATCAATCGTTTATTTAAAAATAGACTATAGATAGACTGCAACGTAAGATTTTTTGCGGATTTTCCTCATGTACGGCAAATTGTTGAACAATAGATACAGCTTAGCTACTTACCGTATCGAACAATGTGATGAATGGGCTATTATTCAATTGATAGCGACCGCAGCGTTATGTGAATAGGTCGATACTTTAGATAGTATCGATATTCAGATTAGTGTGCATAAGCCCTAATTGGCCCCGTTTGCTCCGGCAGAGATCGCGCCACTAAATAGAGATTTGCGCGGTAATCCTTGCCGATACCACAGAATCCCATTCGGTTATACCTTTACATGAACAGCTAAATTAGCGCTGGCTGACATTGTAATAGCTCTGTACCTATGTGAGAGTGTGAGGTTTCCTATACTGGCACACTTGTAATATCTGTATGACTGTGTAATTTGTTCAAATTTGACGGGTATCTTATATTATTTTATATATTATTTTATATATTATTTTCGTATATATTATTTTATTGGGTTTTTAAAATAGAAACACCATCTGGTTTTGATTAAAAATATCACAAAATTGTTTCTTTACAAATTATAAGTAATGTTTCTTTAAACTTACTGTTATGTTATGTATGTTATGTATGTATGTATGTATGTATGTTACTCTTATGTTTCCTTTAACTTTAGTAATGTTTCTTTCTTTTCGCTCTATTTATTATTTAAAATTTTATCGCATTTTTTTATTTCAGGTTGTTTTTTTTTTATACACGTGATTTAATAGTTATTTGTTGTACAAGGGAGGAAAGTGGTTGTTTAATCATCGTGCCAATATTGAGACCCGAGCTAGCGAGAGAACCCATAGTTGAACCACGAGCGAAGCGAGTGGTTTAAAAATGGAATCTGGAGCGTTGCGAGAGTTTCAAGGCACGATAATTAAACAAACTTTGCTCCCATGTGTAACACAACATTTTTCCCCACACTAAAGCGAGGAAGCAGCTACGAACGTGTAAAAAAAGCAATCGTCACTTGGTAGTGATGATTGTTTTCATATTTTTGATATGTTAAAGTTTTGTATTTATTAAATAAAGTTATCTCACGATAGTAACCACAGATAGTAACAGAACAACAGCAAAAACACTTGTAGTGTGGCCAACTCAGAATTTAAAAATGTGCTAGACTTAAGTCCAGAATATGCCAAAAAATAGGCAGAACTCTTAATTTGATAAATGACTAGGTCTATGTGACTAGATTTTTTTTATAATTACAATAAAACCTACCTACATTAATTAAATTGTCAACATTTCTATGATGTTTAAGTATAAAATCTGTATCCGGCAGCTAAAACATCAATCATTTAAAAAATGTGTGAGGTAAACTTAAATTGCCTACTTTTGGTAAGATATTACATAGGAAACTATCCTTACAAAACCGTACATTCGAGTATTTTTTTATAAGTTGGCAACATTGACGTACAAGACGTCAGTGTTAGCGGGTTGCGTTCTGAATGTAAAAGTATACTATCTGGTTTTTGTCCAATATGATAAGATTTTGCGATAGGTTTTTATGAAATACTAAAAATCTAATTTATTATCTTGAATAAATGAAATAATCTGGTGTATGATAAAATTTTCCTGGTGTCCCTCAAAAAATTATCAGGAAATCATAGCCATACCAGCGTTGGACGTTCCATGGTTTTGAACGTTTCACGGTTCATCTGTCAATTTACTTCCCTCACAAGTGATTAAAATGCAACTTCCCTCACTGAAATTAGTGAGGGAAGTAGGTGTTTCCGAGCTAGTGTGGGGAAAAGAATATTAAGGTCATAATTATAGAAATCTAGATCAATTAGCTCATTAATACCATCAACTAGTTTTTATAAAGGCTGCGTACGATTAATCTTTTATAAATCATTATTGCACAGCTAAAATAAGACCAACTGGCGGATTTACTGCCTTATGGCATTCTCTACTAGTCTACTATTTTGCCAAACAGCATACGTTTGAATGTGGTGTTTATTATGTCATGTTATGTATGTGTTACCTGTTTCTGGATATCGGATCTATACTCTTCGACAGTAGAAAATAACGTAAATAAACCTAAAAACTTGCATTATTTCATAATCATGCACTTTAAAAAAGCAATCTTGATCTTGTCACCAGCTTAAAACCAGCACTACGGGCGCTGCTCTACCTTGCCCCGAGAACTCTGAGTCGGGCGAAGCCCGAAGCAGGGTAGCGCGCTACGGGCGTTGCTCTATCTTGCCACGAGCATTCTTTAGAGTCGGGCGTAGAGTTCACATAAATTTTCATTTAAAATTATTGATAATTATTAGTATTAGCGAAAAAATAAATCCACGAACGTGTTTTACGATATTTGTCAAAGATGTCTAATGAAAGTGAGCCATTTGTTTACACTTTTTTTTGTTTTCTACTGGCGCCCAGTATAGTTATTTTAGCAATAGTTACAAATTATACTCTTTATATTAATGTGTGTTATGACAGTATGTTTTGCAGAAGACAGGGGGTTACAGGCCACGTCAATACCACTACCACTACGAGTTCGTAAGGACAGAGCAAGTTTCAAAGTAGGTAATATTGTTTAAGTTAGTAAAATAGTGCGCGGCGGGTGTCTGCCAACCAGTTTTGGCGGCTGCTCCGCGTATGATGTACGTTAATGTCACGTAGGAGATTATTTCTTGGCACTGAAACATGGCGCCCGCTTATACAATTGTTTCCTTAGCTATTTGCATCCGAGTCGTGTATGCATTAGGCACTCGGCTGTAGCCACTGCAGGTTTTATCGACCAATACCAACAGACGACACTTAAACACTAGTGAAGTTTTATTGACTGTAAAATTGGAAAATAACTGAAACAATGTGTACCACTACGTGCGGTTGCAAAAATGTGCCCGACCTGAATAAAATAACTACAATGGTGCAAGAACTTATTTACTGTAACTGTAAAGCCAGGAGGTAGATATTTCTACGCGAACTTGTTTAAGTGCTACACTTAGAAAAAGAAAACAATTGTGTAAAGTTGAGTTCACGTCTTCCAGCGATTGAATTCGCTAACTTCAAAGTGTGTTATTTCTTTCAGGGGCAACTTTGTTGTTCCGAGGAACTGACACTTACGTAGACTTTATAAAGGACTCGTGCCGTGCGTGACGTTCGCCCGCTCTGCCCACTAAAGAAAATCTGTTATTTGCAAAGATCTGAAATATGGTCTGGATATTGTTTTTCGAAAATTGATCCCAGGGCGAAAGTAGAAAACTTTAGCATTGACTGCGGACGCATTTTCGTGAGTAATGATATTAGACAGAAAGCCAGTTCGTTACTTGGAACAAAGATTCAGATCGTAAAGGAGAATCGAAAGTTTCTTTCATTTAGGAACTTTCTTTAGCCCGAGCGGAGACCGCACTGTCATAAACCAAAAACACAAAGGTTTTATGTGCTACATTAACTTAATGGAGGCGATCAGACGTGCGGCAGCATTGTTTGACAAAGCTTTATTACTGATATACCTCGGGACACGTCAAGAATATGCGAGGGTTGAGAATAATTTGCAAATATTCATAGTCCAGCTAGACGTGTAAGTATATATAGATTATGGCAACGCGCAAAGTTTGCGGAATGAGCAGAAATATTCAACGATTTGGAGTATTTCCATCATTCGCGACGTGAAATTAGATTGATCTCTGCATTTCGGTTTCAATTTACATAAAATCAATTTAGATGGAAAACATATTAGTAAAGCTCTCTCTAGATTATTGTGTAGGAGTGAAAACATTTATAATAAAGGCATAATATTTTCTCTTCTTTGATATGAATAGCTTATAAATAGAAATATCAAAGTCAAAACACAAACGAGTTCCGACTAAAATAGCGTTGATGAAATAAACGTTTATGAATAACGGCATCAGAATTCGTTCCCAGTGTGGCAGCTAAAACATTTTCTCCGTTTCCAGTATTATCGGCCAAAGTTTGGCAGCTTCGTATGTCAGTTGTCTTTATGAAGATTGGTTTCATTGAATCTCTTAGGAAGTTTTAATAATTTTCGACTGTTCTGAAATAAGATTTTCGTTTATTCTGTTAGGAAATTTAGGTACTTGTCCTGCGTACAGTTAACCAATTAGAATCCCCAAGTCACTGTGAACCAAAGTCAAAATGATGCTGTAAACAAAATTGTAGTAAATAGTAAATATCTTACTACTTTCTTTGACTTGGTTTTACAGCGGCTTAGGGGTTCCCCTAATATTTATCTGTGACTACTCAACTGATTCTAGTTGAGTGGCCACAGATAAATATACCATCCGGTATTATTGTACGATTTAAATATAACAATTATTAGTCAAATATACCATCACAATAAATATATTGATATTCGTATAGTTTACTGAACTATAGAGCAATGTTGTTGTTTACTCCTGAGGGGTTAACATGACATACTAATGCGGTTCAGTTTAGGTCGAGAGAAAGGGACAATGCTGTATGAGTCGTATATCACTGTCCCTTTCCCTGAACCTAAGCTCGCATTAGTACGTCATAGTAACCCCCCTGATATGTGTTAATATTGAGCTTGTTTAGGAAACGAAAGTAGATTCCCTAATTGAACCACGAGCGAGTTAGTACAGCAAGAGCGAAATTTAAAAAAGTGTTGAACGGATATAACGGCCCGAGAGGTGCTGTTAAGTAGAAGAAAACATTTTTCTTTTCATTACCGCGAGGAAATACTCACCACAAGATATAAATACCAGCAATAAGTAAATAAATAAATATCTTGGGATATCTTACACAAATCGACCTACGGTAAGCTCAATTAAGGCTTGTGATGTGGGTACCAGGCGACGAAATATATAATAGATAGATTCATATAGATACTTAAATACATAGACAGCCAAGGAACAAATATTTGTGATAAATAAATACACAAATAAGGCCCTCGCCGGGATTCGAACCCGGAACCTCCAGCTTCGTAGGCAGGGTCACTACCAACTAGGCTATACAGAGGCTGACAAATTGAACTGAAGAAACTGAAGAATTGAAAATAAATTAATGATATCATGGGTCAATTTTACACTAATCGATCTCGTCCCATAGTAAGTGCAATTAATGCTTGTGTTGTGGGTATTTAGTAACAATATATATAAATATATATACATACAATAGTTAAATACATACTCGTAAAAAACAATCAAGACCAAGTCACGATGATAAGCACACAAAAAAATGTCCTCGCCGGGACTCGAACCCGGAACATCAAGTTTCGTAGGCAGGGACTCTATCAATTGAGCTACGGAGGCCGTCGATCGAAGTTAAACCAATAAACTGTATACATTATAATATTTTCTTCGGTTACCCCGAGAATTACACATGAAATAAAACTATGAAAACGGATAAACTCGCATATATTAATAAAATTTAACTTCACACCACGTTTCGGAACTTTACAGGGTTCGTGTGGTCTGCGGGCCATGTATGCGAAAATATCAAAAAATAGGAATTTATTTTTAATAGGTTTTACTGTGATTCAGTTGATAAACTCTTACTTTAATACAAATTTAGAAACAACTATGTCTGCTGAGTCATGATTAAAATTGAGAAAAAATAGACTTAAATTACTTGATAATCTATGGTATATTAATAATAATAATTTATGGTATACTAACTATAGTTCATTTATCTGTCACATAAATACGTTATTTTAAAAGTAAAAAATATATTATGTTTTTATTAAGAGTTATTTAAATTTTCGGTGAAACGGCAATTTACAAACCGCACGAAAACAGTTGATTGAACCATCATTATCAAAAGGCTTCTAGCTTTCCTAAACTAGGGAATTGTCAAATTTTAAATGCGTTTTCAGAACTTCGTAAAACAATTTTATAGGTGTATTGAAACTCTGGGGCTTGCAAAGCGTCAGCAATAGTTTTTTCAATACTTTTTTAACCTATAAGCTCCCAGTTTCTCTTGGTCGCTACTACCTACGCTGACTTCTGCGATTGCTACGCCGCATGCCGCATGCCTACGAGTATTACGCCTCGTAGGCAGCCTAAATTTAAGCCTTTATTATTATCAGAGATCGAAAAAATGAGCGTAATTGCTCGTAATAATATGGACATAAATAAATTAATTAATAAATATTTTGGGACATCTTACACAAATCGACCTAGTCCCACGGTAAGCTCAATTAAGGCTTGTGATGTGGGTACCAGGCGACGATATATATAATAGATAGATACATATGGATACTTAAATACATAGACAGCCATGACCAAGGAACAAATATTTGTGATAAATAAATACACAAATAATGCCCTCGCCGGGATTCGAACCCGGAACCTCCAGTTTCGTAGGCAGGGGTCACTACCAACTAGGCTACGGAGGCTGACAATGACTCCTAACTTGATTGAATAATTAATCATTTAATCATTTTCAGAAAATTACATATTTGAAACCGGTAACTATGAAAACCTTATTAAATAGTCACTTTAAGTTTCGAAATCAAATATCAAGAAATTATTCGTTTGATTATTCATTTAACCAATTTTGGAGTCATGTCCAAAAAGCTCAGTATAACTAACTAACTAACATGTCCATATTATTGCAAACAATGCCGCATACATGTCCGATCCCCGATTATTATTTATTTATTATTATTAATGCATCTCACTTGTAAAATTATGTAGTTATTTACAGTAAACTCACATTTAATGAAATCAAATAAATATTTAATTTATTTCGACAAGATCCCATAATCAGCTTGTCTTGCTTAAGTCGAATGAGAAGCACATCTTTTTTGATGTCGGTTAAAAAGTATTTTATTTCTTGCTTTAATAAAGCATGCAAGAAATAAAATACTTTCAAGAAATTGCAATGTTTTTCGAAAAATAAATTAACAAGATCTGATTTAGTGTTATTTAAGTGATACATAATTCTGACTCTCTTTTTATTTAGTTAAATCAAAAACACTATAAAAGATAGCACGCAAATTATCTAAAGACCCTTGCGCGCTTGTGGTTTGTAAGCCGAAGGTGGATTTAAACGTTATTATCTTTACTTATTTCATTCCCATTATGCCTCATGTCGAGATATATTTGCATATGATGTTTCATTGACAATTTATGCTGTAAATTGAAAAAATTACAGCCACTTCCGATTTTAGATTAGTTTATCACGATACACACCACCATATTTACATGTCATTCTAGTCCATCTACCACGATTATGACAAATCTAATGGAGATATAAAAGCTCAGAACTACACTCCCACACGAGTGCTAAGTACCTGTTAAATTTATAATTTAGCTATGGTAATTATTTTAACTGCAGTACATAAGTGACTGAAATATATTACGATTATTTGGAACCTGTTTATTTACCGTGTTTAGCAATGACGGGTCCTGTAGTTGAACCGAGACCTTTTCCAGACAACTTTAGTGTCTGCCTGCGACCACGGGTGTAACGTCATGCCCGAAACGTCAGGATATAGATAATTAAACGTAAGTTTACTCGATTAAGACCCGTTTGTATTTAAATTATAACTTTAGTTGCATCTTTTATATTTTGTAAATTTGTCAGAACAAAACCTTGCAACCAGCCAAAGAAAATCTTTCAAAAACAGATCAAATTAATCGGCTTCACCGGCTGTCAATGACGTGAATACGAGAATTTCTGGGGGATTTATAAGTACGGTCCATTCATCCTTAGTTGTCTTATCTAGTAAACAACTTTCTAACCTTAAAGTACACGTTATCTGTTGTAAACTGCTGTTTCCTTGATTAAAAATTAAGCAATTTACAATCACTACGGACGGACGGCACAAATACGGAGTCAGGTATTTTGGTCTAGGCAAATATGGCAGTTTACAACAGGAAACTTTTAGGTTAGAAAGTTGTTTACTAGATAAGACAACTAAGGATGAATGGACTTTAATGTTGCTACTTTAAAATTAGTGAAGTAAAGTATTTGTGAAAAACGTGAATTTAAAAGTGTATTGGGAAATCGTGCTAAGTGGACTATGACTTAACATACTAAAGTGCTCGCTGCATGTACATAAAATCAGCCACGATTTAACAGTTAGGTATTTAATTTCATAAAATTAATTATTTTTAAACATGAACAAGCATTACATTTATAGTTAAAAGTAGGTCTTATATGACTGTCATGTAAAAGGTCTATTTGCAGGCTGAATATTAGTTTAAACGGTCGACCTTGGGAGTACGTCTAATTTATTACAAGTACGAAGCCTGTAAAATACTTCCCAACCGAGTCAAGTATAGTGTTTTTCTCAAATTATACTATAAGAAGAAAAACATTATTTCGATATTTATTCAAACGTGTGCGTGTGGGTTTCTACATTTTTCTTCCAAACATGCTAGCTATTTGAGACAATTAAAAAGTCGTATACAATTGTATGATCTATAAGGTGATTTTAACTTTTTTTTAAACATTATAGATCTCCTTAAAGTTGCTGATGAACTAATGCTGATGATCTAAGAATGAACATTTGACGGTTTAGAAATGAGCCTTATATGCATATATGACGTTGAGACTATCGGAAAAATGTTTACTCTTACCCTCATATTAAAAAAGATTCATCTATTACTGTCAAAAGTTCTTTCTTAGAAATCGGCAACTCTAATACAAGTTGCATGCAATGTTTTTATAACAGAAATGAACATTACAATACGTATATTGTATCGGTATATAATAGTATTTTATGCAACCCTTGATTAAGAGAGGTCAAAAAAGGTGAATCGTGGGTAACAATTTGAGGCGAAGCCGAAAATTGTTATTAAAGACGCCACGAGTATTTTTTGACTCAGTTAAACAATGTAGCATACAATACTTTTTGTACGACCACACACTTATTTTCAAATAAAATTGTAAATTTGAGAAATATTCTTAGTCAAACACACTTTTATTAATCATCAAGGTCGGGCGGGAGACGTCAAAATTAAAAAAGAAAGCTCCTCTATGGTTTACTGTTCATCAGAAATGACATTTAAAATTAGTTTGGCAGCCATGTATTTTAAGTCTTGTATACACGAGGTGTCCTAAAATGAAAAAAAAAACGCACTGCGTGTAAACCCGAATGTGTTTATAAGGAATAGACAATATAGATATCTTGACATCTGTAAGGTAGGGGCTTAAAGATGTGTTCACGACCATGTATGTGACAAATAAAAGTATGGGAGTAGAAAAAATGTTTAATTATTTACAGACCACGGACTATAAGGCCTAAGGCCGAATTCATAGCAGGAAAATTAAACTTATCGGACATTTTAGAAAAAAAAAAATTCGAAACAAAGGTCAATGAAAATCAGCATGATCCCTATTTAAGCGACGCGACAGTAGCGTAACCGCATTATAGCAACATACACGTGTTAGACGGAGGGTGGCAGGGCTGGCGGGGCCGTTTTATTGGCGTCACTAATGACTTGCTAATTCAATTTCACGGACGCAGCCTGTCGGCCGCCGCACGCGCCGCAGGCCTAGGGTTGCCAGGTGTCTTTCTAAAGCCGGACATGCTCTGCTTTTACCTCTTAAAGTGCGTTCAGATCAAACGAGCATTCGCCATTCTATCCCCCACTCTACGAAATTCATTCGTTACACAAAACGTGATTCGTCGAAATTCGTTGATTTCATAGAGTGGGAGACAGAACAGCGAATGCTCGTTTGGTCTGAATGCACCTTAACGGTACCGTCCAGTGAAATTTGTAGAAGTCCAAGCCGGCTTTTGTCTAGCTTTTACAAGTCAACCCAAAGAGTTCGACGGATGCGATATATGACACGAAACAATAAAAAGAATACATTTAAAAAATCCAAATGTCCCGCTTTTTAAGATGCCACGTCCAGCTCATTTGTTTTGACGTCTGACAACCATAGCCGCAGCACCTCCGGCAGGTACAACTTGTTAACCGAACATTCGTAGACCTTATTACAATGAGCTTAAAGTGCATGAATGATCAGTCAACTGCGTTGGCGACTGCTGGAAATCGACGATGAATGCCGGCGAAAAGCTGAATACGTTACCATACTATTTTGACTGATGACAACGAACGACGTTATGAAGCAGAACGATGCTGAAAAAGCTGTGAAACTTGTAGATATTTTAAAACCGTTTTTGGATAGATTGCTTAAATCACAAAATCGTGTCGTTAGTATAATAACATACTGGGAAAAAATGGGATTTTCACTGGTAAAAACATTAAGTGTTTAATGATAATGATGGTATTAATTATTGGCTTAAATATTCATAGGAACAAGTAGATTAAACAAATTAAAAAAAAATTGTTTCGGTTGTGGATAGATTGATTTAGATAAATAAAAAATGTGTTACGATTATGGTATTTTCCCAAAGTTACATATCAATAGATCTAACTTACTGTTTCCTTACTTTTATTGATTTTAAAAAGTAAATTCAATCTTGTCCTAAAACCACAGCAGTCCCGTTAATTCCTTCCGCCTGGCTGCAAGGCGGAGAAGTTGTGGTCCCAATTAAAAGCAGATAAGGTGTGAGTAGATAGAGGTATGTTAGTGAAATATTCCGCGCGGGCCCGAGGGGCGCGAGGGTAAACTCTGGCGAATTATAGCCACTTAGTTTAAACGATAGCCCGCTGGGAATCGTGTTTCGTTACACTCTCTACACTCGACAAATTGCACTATTTTAATTACTTTTTACTTTTTTTACCTTTTTTGGTCTTTAATTCTCAAAATTCGATTAATTCCCATGATAATTACGATTCGCGGATTGTTGTTAAATTTTTATTTTCTCTTAGACTTTTGATAGAAGTAGATCTATCGAATTTCCTCCATTGTCTGTCGCCGGTAGACCACGAACCCTGTAAACTGTTTAAAACGTCGGAATGTATTTAAATTTAATTAATATACGCGATATAAACCGTTAAAATAATAACATTTCATGAGTAGGTAACTATCGCGGTAATCGAAATAAATATTTAACACATGAACTTCAAAATATCTCACCAACTTTTATTTGCAACTGGCCTCGTAATTTTCATGAGAATGTATTTCCGGTAACAAAGAGCTTCACGTCCCCATTTTAGTGTGAGGGCGAAATTTGAAACTTGGCTCGTTAGCTTAGACTGAAAAATTACCGAGCACCTGGAGCCAGCATACTTAGATATTGCGATGTGAAATTTTCCGCACGTAGTGAAACTGAAATCAATAAAATATTTCAACTTCACTTATTCAGTGTAAATATTTTAGTGGCTCCGGAACATAATGAATATGGTTAATATTTTTTGTAATTAGTTGACGTCATCGTTTATTTGACAAAATTGTTTTGTATAATTCGATTTATCGATTTTTTTATCGAAGTAACAAATTGATTTTATAATATTTTCTTCGGTTACCGCGAGGATTACTCATGAAATAAAACTATGAAAACGGATAAACTCGCGTATATTAATTAACTTGAACTTCATTCCGACGTTTCGAACACTTTACAGGGTTCATAACGTCGGGTTGCCTCGGGTCGTGCGGGTTGAGTTGCCCGCAAACCACGAACCCTGTAAAGTGTTCGAAACGTCGGAATGAAGTTAAAGTTAATTAATACACGCGAGTTTATCCGTTTTCATACTTATATTTCAAATTGATTTTACTTTCATAAATCTTGCGTTGAATTTTAATATTGAGCTTGCGTAGAGTTACGTCGCCGATTACAAATCGTAGCTATACTTATTGAACCTCGGATATATAACAATCGATACATGGAAATGTCACCTTTCTTGCGCTCTGAATCCAGGTGTCTTTACCATTAATAGAGTGCTGCACATACGAGGTTGAGTAAGGGCGATAAGGTAAGCCTGGTGACGTTAATTTGCGCTGCTGATTCTACACAAAAATGTTCATGATTCAGAGTATTAATCAAAATTTTTGCTCAGGTGTTGAAACAAGTCCAATCAAGGAATATCCTTGCAAAGAGAACCGAGTCAAGCGTTAATTTTCTTAATGTATCTTGTTAAGGTCGAGCTGGGATCCCGTTCTGCTTCTGAATAAATTAAGACAACATTAACTGCAAAGACACGATCGCTCTCATAGCTCCCTTTAACGAATTTATCTGCACGTACGTACAGATTTTATGCTTAACGAATTAGGTTAAGTGAGTGTAGGTATGCGGGGCTCACATAATTAAGCAGAGCAACGTCACATTTATTGGATTCATTGGAGTATTCGATGTATCTATGTAATTGAAGTGTATTGTTTTTAATGTTAGCTTAGGTGTCTCATCATACTTCTAACGTCCAGTAGGCTTGTGATAGTTCCGTGTTTGCTGTGTGCTGCTGCAAAAGTGACGCGTAGCACGATGAATGGTAAATCAGTACTACTTAGTGAACTAAAATTTAAAATCATAGTCAGAACAAACGTATAGGACTGAATATTACCTAAATAATCTTTTTTTTTTTTGAGCGTGGCGATAATGGGCATTGACCTCCTAATGGGTCTATCTATACGCATAGTTAATAGGAGAGATGATGATGATGAATCTTTTTGACAGTATCAACAGACAGTGTTATCGATGCATTATATATGATGATATGTATGATATACACACACACGCGCACACACACACACACACACACACACACACACACACACACACACACACACACACTCAGGAGCATGCATTATTATTAATATTTTATAGATTAATTTACTTAGATGTAAACTCTAACCTTTGGAATTATTGTTGAATTGTAATTTGTTATTGTCAGTATTTTCTTTTAAATGTATAGAAAATTTAAATCACTTATCATGTATGCAGACTATCTATTTCTCTAGCTATTGTAAGTTCGGAAGAGCGATGCTTCTTAATACAAGTATCTTTATTACTTAAAAAGAGGCATCGGCACAGACATAAAAATGTAACTATATGCTACGAAATAAATATTTTCATTTTCATTTTCATTTCATGTAGGTATTATATATTGTCTTTTGTGGCTAAGCCTTAGAAGGATAGTAATCAACAAAAAATGTGATCTACCACTTTTGAACTCTGTTCGGCGGTAATAAGGTCGAAAAGTGGCCGACCACATTTTTTGTTGACTGTACCTACCATAGTATGCAAGACGGATTCTTCTATTTGAAGTCAATAAAGCAAAGGCATCCTAGCGATTTTACAGACCGAATCGCACCCTTTCGTCAGAGTCGTGAGAAAATGTGCTGACCGTGACCGTGCGTGGTTTTTTTTTACATGTATTGAAATCCGTAACCGTACATGACTTTGTAAGTATCGGTAACGTTAGGTTTTACTCGATACGATACAGCGCGATAGAATGCATTTCGTATCGAGTAAAACCTAACGTACACTTTTCAAGTCATGGTACGGCTACGGAATCCAGGACCACTACGATGAGTGAGTAGGTAGGTATGTACCTAGTGATGTGCCGTCGGTAAATTACGCATTTACGGTAATTGTCATTGATGGAAATTACGGTAAATTACGGAAATTTCTCGGTAACTTACAGCTTAAGAATGTTTGGTCATGTTTAAAATTTGTTTACAAATATCGTGTTTTCAAACTTTTTATTATTTTTCTTGTTGTTTTCTTAACGAAAGTTATTTCACACCTTTTGGCTTAAACATGTTATGATGTTAAATTATTTTATCGATTCACGTGGTACTTTCAAATAAGTATTTTAATGTTATCTGGCTCAGGCACCTATTTATGTGGTAAATTTGTTACTGTGCTCGTAAATCATAAGATCTTTTGTTACTCATCGTGTTATCTAAGGTAGCACTTGCAGGTAAAATTTAAAGGGTTTAGCGGTGATTGTAAATAATATCTAATTAGAAGCTAGGCTATGTCATTGTCCTGAGTTTGGATGTTTCGTGATTGGCCCGTATCTTTTGTTAGGTTCAGGTAGTTATGGTGGGGAAAATAATTGTGTCCCCTTACGTAGAACAGATTCCAGTTTTTTATTTGGACGTAGTTTAGCAAAAAGGATCCAACCTCAAAAAATTGTCATTGAAAAGACTGATTTTTGCTTTTGACAGAAGTTTAAAGTTTCAGTTGATGCGACTTTATACCGGCAGCTCAACAGACAGATCTCTAAATCCCTCAAACGCGATATGCGCCAATTCCGTACCAAGTGTATAGAAGAAGCCATCGAGCGGAACAAGGGCTCTAAAGTTTTTGCAAGGGATCTGTCTGTTGGGCAAAGCCAGCTCGCCAAATTAAAGACTGAGGATGGTAGAATCGTCACATCCAGATCTGAGCTGCTGAGTGAGATAGAGGGTTTTTATGGACAGCTGTACACGTCAACTAGCAGACCCGAGTTGATCTAGCGGAAGACCTCAGAGCTAGACTGACCCGACACTATGCAGAAGACATCCCGGACATCAGCCTGTGCGAGATTAGAATGGCTCTTGAACAGCTCAAAAATAACAAGGCGCCTGGGGAGGACGGAATTACAGCTGAGCTTCTGAAGGCGGGTGGTAAACCGATCCTTACGGCCCTTTAGAAGTTGTTCAATTCCGTCTTACTGGAAGGGAGAACGCCAAAGGCATGTAACAAAAGTGTGCTGGTACTGTTCTTCAAAAAAGGTGACAACGCTTTATTGAAGAACTACCGACCCATCTCACTTCTGAGCCATGTCTATAAGCTGTTTTCAAGAGTCATTACGAATCGTCTTGCACGCAGGCTTGATGACTTCCAGCCTCCCGAACAAGCCGGTTTCCCAAGAGGCTTTAGTACCGTAGACCACATCTATACGCTTCGCCAGGTTATACAGAAGACCGAAGAATATAACCTGCCCCTCTGTTTAGCGTTTGTGGACTACGAGAAAGCCTTCGATTCGATCGAAACCTGGGCAGTACTACAGTCTCTCCAACGGTGCCAAGTTGACTACCGCTATATCGAGGTGTTGAAGTGTTTATACGAGAGCGCCACAATGTCAGTCCGACTCCAAGACCAGAGCTCGAAGCCTATTCTGCTGCAGCGGGGATTTAGGCAAGGAGATGTCATCTCCCCTAAGCTGTTTACCGCTGCACTGGAGGATGTCTTTAAGACTCTGGACTGGAGAAGGCTGGGTATCAACATAAACGGCGAGTACCTCACTCACCTTCGATTCGCTGACGATATAGTAGTCTTGGCTGAGACCTTGGAGGACTTAAGTACTGTATACTACTTAAGTCTTTGATCAGTGTGTGTTGCCAGTGATGACATACGGTACTGAAACGTGGCCGCTTACAATGGGCCTCATAAGAAGGCTCAAATTCACCCAAAGGGCAATGGAGAGGGCTATGCTAGGAGTCTCTCTGCGTGATCGGATTAAAAATAAGACCATCCGCAGACCGCAGCAGAACCAAAGTAACCGAAATAGCTCTCCGAATCGCTAAACTGAAGTGGCAGTAGGCGGGGCACATTGCGCGTAGAACCGATGGCCGTTGGGGCGGGAAGGTTCTTGAGTGGCGGCCACGTACCGGAAGGCGTAGCGTGGGTAGGCCCCCCACAAGGTGGACCGATGACCAAGTGAAGGTCGCAGGAGTCCGCTGGATGCGGGTGGCGCAGGACCGGTCATTGTGGCAATCTTTGGGGGAGGCCTATGTTAAGCAGTGGACGTCTATCGGCTGATATGATGATGATGATGATGATAAAAAATTAAAAATATCATTGAAAACATTAAAGTTTTCTATAGGAAATTTTACCTGAGAACTTTCGCGGAGAGAATTTTCGGTAATTTACGCCCGTAATTTACCGTAATTTTGGTAATAAACTAGTTCTCGCCCACGGATGTTTTTGAAAATTTCTACATAAGTCATGGCTAGTCAACTAAATATTATCCTGGAAAAATAATAATGAAAATGTGTGTATTTAGACAACTTTCTCATTAATTACCGATATTGGTAATCTTACCGAGAAAGTTACCACAAGATTCTCTAAATTCTCGTAAATTACGGTAACGGCACATCACTATATGTACCTATCACTTGGGTCTACGTAAATAAATGTCTATGTATCTGGCTCGCACCAATAGAGCGAGATTAATAGAAAATAAGTTAAGCAGAATTTGTCTCTG
>JALPQI010002531.1:0-92700 GCA_025490895.1 Thaumatotibia leucotreta
TTCGCCGGCCATCTTCGCTCTCATTTATGAAGTTAGTTAACCAGGGATCGCCGTTGACGGACACGTCATGTCGTTCCTAAGTATTTGAATGAATTGGAGTGTCAATAATGTCGATTTTTTTTTCATTTATGTTCGGCATGTCTTGCTATTCTGGATATTAATAAATACAATGAGCTAAAATAGTGTTCCGACTTCGTACTTGACAGAGGTAATCACAAATATAGGGTTGATTTAGCACATCTCACGCATGGCTTATTCTTGTACAGCCTAAGTTAAACCTGCGTCCAATTGTATTAGGGAAGCAATCTCCATTTTTCACCCTTCGCCGGACGAAAGGTCGAATTAAGCCCGATGGAAATTCACCAGAAAATATTTGGACCTATATTTTACATAACAAGGAAATAAATCTTGTAGAAGATGACACGTATCCGGAACCGTTTAGCACATATGTCGAGTGTCGGGGTTGCTGACGCGTCGAATAAGGCGTGAGGTGCGATCGATAACCAGGCAGCTTGAGCCTTTACCATGTCGTGGTGAACGGCAGTATCTGAAAAATAAATATTTTATCTCGAACACCAAATTTTACAAAACGCGACATTTCAAGGCCGGACATTTTAAGTCTGTTCATAAGAATGCTTAATATTCGTATACTACAGTAGATACATTAAGTATGTACGGTTTCGTATACTAAATATAATGGTGTATTGATGTACATAGATTGAATACATATTGTTTATCTTGGCTTTTACTTCAGATAATATGGAGTAGTGTAGTCCTTTTGTAAGGTACTCGTTGAAGGACTCGATATATCACCGAGCATTGTTATTACGACCTTTTTTCGTCACTTAGATAGTTACAGTACGAAATGCGCAGTGCTTTTTAAAGTTTTTTCCTGTCTGGTTTTATAAGGACTACAAAAATCTCAATGAGAAATGTAGATAAAGACGTAACTGGGTCAAAATTCTCGTTGTCTTGTTTCATACCACTCTGTCACACTTTTAGTTGCTGTTTCGACTCAGTATAAAAAAAAAATCCGGTGCACTTGTATTTCTCTTTCGCGCTAGATTTTAATCCATACATCAAAAATTTAAAACAAAACATCATCTCATACAAAAATCACCCCTGCGTAACGTTTTTAGGGACACAAAATAAGACAAAGAAATTTTGACCCAACTGGGAATACAGTATTTTATCACAAAACGGGAGCCACCAACGCTGTCATGTTGGAACCTGTCCTGTGATCGCTCGCATGTTCTGTCTGAAGTGTCAGAGCTCAACTCCAGCTGGCCAGTATCTCACACGTCACTCAGTATAATCCGGTCAATAATATAAATTCTTCGAGGCGTGCTTCTTTATTGGATTTGTCGGCGCCATCGAGCCATTGAACCCACCTCGCACGGAAACTATCGCGTAAGAAACTATCGAAAATGTGATTTGCCGATAGTGAGAATCTGTAGCAAATGCGACGCGAATATTTATTGCGTCTCCGATGTTAAAGGGAGATGTTTCTTCAATAACCATTGCACACGCGGCAGTCTCGGAATCCATATTTGCATTGTGCACGTTTGCGATTTTATTATGGAACACACGTATCTTTTCAGTTCACTTTCTTGCACTGCTATGCTTTGTGTTGTATACTTAGTTTCTTAGTAGCGTCGAATCAGTTACGACTCCATCCTTCACATAGCATTCATACTTACTTTCTTTTTCAATTATCCGTCATACAGTATAGGTATGTACCTACATATGTTCCTAGTCTTCCGTATACGGAGACCGGGAGTCCATACACAGTACATTTGACACGCAGTCATATCTTGTCACAGAGACCAAAATTATGGACGCCATTTGAGGTTATCATAATATATTATTGTTACCGTGTAAAAGTGCTTTACCGTATGTAGGTACGAAATCTCGTACTTCACTTTGATTCCACTACTCATATTATGACTGTGGTAGAATAATCATTAGGTCGTATATTACAAACATAATTATTGCGTACTGTGTTCATACTGTTCATGTCCTATATTTATGAGAAATTCCGTATATCATCGTGCACTTTCAATGAACTGATGAAATGAGATCGTTAAATGACCAATATAGTTTACGCTCGACTATAATGGCTTCCTCACATAAACGGGCATTGCCGAAGAGTAACAACTGCTTCGTTTATACTTTAAAGCTTCCGTTTCAGGAGAAGGAACAAAACTAAATTTTACGATAATGTAATAATATTCATCAGACTACTGAATGTGAATTCTTTTTTACGTCAAATTGTTGTGTTGAGATAAAAACTATATTATGATCAATACATACACTTCTGTAAGCTGTGTGAATAGTAGAACAGCAGGTGAAATAGCAATGTAGAGGTTCCAAACATTCATAAAATAAATCTGAACAAGTATTTTAAACTAACATCAACTAAAACTAAATGTAACCATAAAAATCTGCACAATTTATGCTCCACCATCCTAACATTCAAGACACGATAAAGCATTTCTAAGTGCCGCTCCAACTAATGCAAACCACCTATCTCAAGAGTCGAGTCTAGACAAATTTTGTACATTTTGTACCTATCCACGACTCGCTGCCGACAACCAATGCCTTTGAGAACTTTCTAGACCTGCAACGGACAAATTCCGAAACTTAGGAAGCCACCAAAATGTTGTAGAGGAGCTACAAGCATTACTTCTTTGTTGTATGGTAGAAAGTTGTGCTAAACTCGTTATTTACCCGGAAAGAAACGATGACGAGCCAAGATAAAGAAAGTGCAAAAGTGACAGAATCCTTTTAAAAATTAAAGGTGAACTTTTGCCGTCATGCTATTAAGTTTTTAATGGTTGTCATTATAATAAAATGGTGCCGATATTTAGTAAAATTTAAATAAGGTTCAATGCGTGCTCATCCAACGACGTGCCTTATAAGGGGGATCAGCATTTTTCGCTCCGAGAGAAAGTTTCGTATGCAAGCCGGTGTCTCGGACATCCCCCGCCTTTTAAATATTTGCATTTCTTTCGCATAGACTGCTAAGATAAGACTTTTCTTTCAGAGATTCCTTGCGCAGGTATCGCCTTTGACTGGCGCATACTAATTAAATAGAACTCTTTCCTTGTTTTTCTTTCGGAAACTCTGCGTGAAAACAAAGGGATGTTTAGATTTGCAAAATCATTTTGTTTTGTCTCGTCTGTTTTGAGAATTTGTTTTCATGAACGCCTGCGGTTTCGCTGTACACAATAACAAAGCTTTATTATTTGCCTCAATGCATTTTCAAATCATGAAATCATTAAATGTGATTGTGCTGTGTGTGGGAGTTGATCTAAGACGATAGTGGTGATGGATTGCTTCGATTGGTTTGAAATATGCTATTTCATTAGAAGTATCATATTACGAGTAGGTACAGGATTTACATGTTTAGCATAAGAATGTGTCAAACGCAGCAATTGTGTACTTGAAATTACATTAACACTCTAAACACTGTTATACTTTTTTGAATTTAGTTTCAACTAGGAAGCTGTCAGAAAAATGTGCTGATTTAACATTTTATTTGATGATGATGATACTGTTTAGCTTCAAAATCAGCCTTTATAAATGTTTCGGTTTTACAAAAACTGTTTGTAGTCGAGAATTTAATTCGTATATTTCTGTCTAGCTTTCTATTATGCTCTAGTCTTCATAATGTAAACATAGCTACGTTTATTAACATTTCTTAATGTGAATATTTTATGTAGGGATAAAGCGTCATATCCCTTGCAATTCAATTATCCCTAATCACAGGTAACCCTCACCCTCGTCCACCGGGAGACCTGTCAGGACACGATTGAAGCTCATTGTCCACACATTGTCTTCGTCACCGTTAATTAAACCTTTACCTACGTTAAGCACGGGACCCTACTAGAGAAAGATGGAATGCGATATATCTGTTCAAAAAGTTTTAATTTCGCATGTGGTTTATTTACTAATGAAAGACTTGGTACTTCATTCAGATTTCCATGTAAGTATTGCTTGCTTCTAAATAACATAGAAAATATTATATTATCTGCAGGTTTTTTTATTATTTCGAATTACCAATTTATCATCAATTAAAATTACAATTACACACCGGTGACTGTGGTGGTTTTGGAAACTGTTTTAAGTGCACTTGTTTTATCATTTATTTAAATATCAAAATACTTATTTTCTTTAAACGGATTAGACTTCTTAAATTTTGCTTTCAATATTTGATAATGAAAAATAGCTTTAAATTTTCGACGAGCTGAGTTCTACGAGCAATGTGAAAAATATCTTAGGGTTACGAAGTGCTTACTTATTCATTTTCTCGTGATTATCAAATCAAGGTCCTCCAGACAGGTATTATGTGGGTGTAATTGGTTTCATGCCAAGAATCCATTATCCTTCTAAACCCTTTGTTGGACTTGGGACCTACTCGTTTTTTGAAAAGGATTTTCGCACAGGTATTCAAAAACGGCTGAACATAAGTGTGTGTTCACTCTAGATATTTGATCTAGTGTTCTTGTTTTTGTCTTTTCGAAAGGTATTCTTATTTGGCCGGGTTTTGCTGCTGACGTTAACAACTTGTTTTGTCGAGCTAGGATAAACAAAACACTTAAGCGTTTTCCTCCATCATATTTCATTTGTTTTGTAATGCTGAGTCTTCAAAGGGTCGTTTCGTATACTGTTCACTAAATAAATATACGTCCCGGTGTGTAAGTATAAAATGAAAACTGTCTGATACTCTATTCACAGATAACTAACTAGTATAGGTATATTATATGACCTTATTGAGAGCTTGACATTATATTTGTAGCAATGTGACAAAAAAGTAACTTTCTTTTGATGAACCCAAATGTTTTTGAAATCTCACTTCATCATCATCATCAGCCTATGATAATCCACTGCTGGACGTAGGCCTCTCCTATTAACTATGCGTATAGACGCATTAGGAGGTAAATGCCCATAATCGCCACGCTGGGCAAGCGGATTGGCGATCGCAGTAATGTGTCCACTATGATGATGCTGCTGCCCATCAACAATCTTTTATTAAATAATGGTAAGTGACACTTCAATCCCTTAGTCGACTCTTACGACACCCGCAGGAGGAGTTGGGGTGACAAATGTATTCTTATTGCCGTCACCACACGGCGGCATAAATCACACTTACTATTAGTCAAATGGTTACAGTACGAGAATCGAGAAAGTTCGAATATATAGAAAGAGCACAAATTTTCAAAGCAAATAAACTGTCCACCATTTAAAAAGTTACTTTTGATAATACATTCATTAGGTTGAAAGTATTGTGAGCTCAACGACCTGTAACAATAAAACACATTAATTATTTGTGAAAGTGGCATACATCTTATTACTGCTCTGTATATATAACAACTAAATCATTCAAAACAATTACGACTAAGTTTAAAAAGATGCACCAATACTGTTCCTTGCGAGACTCCATAATTTCATTACCAGTACCGCGAACCGTTTGATTATTCATATAGGGTAATCAATATGCACTAAACACCAAACTTGCGACGTTGCTATAAGGGTTGGTTTGCCGTAGCAGCTGGTACGCAATCATTGAGCACTTCCAACAGACTAGGATCTGCATATTTCTCAAGTATTGTGAGTACCTATACAAGTTTTCGACGGCTTGTTTCATGTCCATCACACATTTCAAATCAAATCATCCGACTATCTCAGTCCACTGCTAGAAGTAGGTATTTCTAATTATCATGCGTATGGACACATTACGAGTTAAATACCGATAATCACCACACTGGGCAAACAGAATAGCGATCGGATACATCGCAATAGTGTGTCCACTACGATGATGATGCTGCCCATAATCAACCTTCAATAAATAAATGGTCAGTGACATTTCAATCCCTTAGTCGACTCTTACGATATCCACGGGAAGAGTGTGTGTGACGACCCGACGGTCGTGACAAATGTATTTTTATTTCCGTCACAATGCGGCTTCATCGCTCGTTTGCTTAGTTGTTAAATATCTCTCCTATTCTGTTGTGTTAATTTAGTTAGTAAATCGAAACGTGTATTATGGGCTCACCAGGTAGCTTACTGTGGTCCTGACCACACGTTAAACGTTTATCGTGCTACGCGTCACTTTCGCTCTTGCATACTTATTAGAACGTGATGGTAATGACGACAAACGGTTAAACACGGGACCATCATAAGTCTACAGCTGTGATACATGCAATTTTATGTTACTACATCCGTATATTTCATATCCATATATATTTTGTCACTACGAGTATACGGGCGATTGTGCACCACAATGAATTTTACTGTCCGGCAGACCGAGTTTTCATGATCCGATATGGCATGAAATAAAATATTTTAAAATAAAAATAAAACCGCCTTCAAAAATTCGCCCGACCTAAAAATTAAAAAAATAATTTTAGTTCCTACTTCTTAGGATTTCCTACCCAAACCTTTTACCCTATTCATTGAAATAAAATATTATTGATACAGATTTCTTA
The DNA here is from genome assembly GCA_025490895.1 of Thaumatotibia leucotreta. Classification (NCBI taxonomy): domain Eukaryota; kingdom Metazoa; phylum Arthropoda; class Insecta; order Lepidoptera; family Tortricidae; genus Thaumatotibia; species Thaumatotibia leucotreta. The sequence goes on from JALPQI010002531.1 coordinate 6,492, forward strand.
AAAGTCGGTGCCAAGCCAAATACGTTCATAGGTATATATTAGATAGAGCATTGTAACTTACTGTCACTCCGATTATGTTTTTATCAACAGAATGATCTACCTCAGTCATTTTGATGAAAGCATAACCGGAGTAACAGTAAGGTTACAAAGCTCTATCAAATACAGTGATATACTCGCGAAGTGAACATATTTGGTTTGGCACCGACTTCTAAGAAATCTGTAGGATACCTAGCCATAATATTTTATTTCAATGAATAGGGTAAAAGGTTTGGGTAGGAAATCCTAAGAAGTAGGAACTAAAATTATTTTTTTAATTTTTAGGTCGGGCGAATTTTTGAAGGCGGTTTTATTTTTATTTTAAAATATTTTATTTTTTGCTTTTTAGTAGTGTAAAATCGTTATTTAGTATGCTCTAAATACTTATAATTAGAATGTACTGCACTGTAATAGGTCAGAAAACCTGAACTGGATAACTTAAATACCTATTCAAAGAATTATCCCATTATCAAGGAGATACCTATACATTATATCATCAGCAGGTATGAATAATTTCAAAGATTATAGGTAACAGCCTTAGCATGCCTATATGATTTAAAGAATCACTAACCGCTAACCAACATGTCATAACTACTAAGCAAACACTTGAATAGATCTCGAAAATGTATGGCAGTTGTTATAAAGGCAAATACTCAAATAGCTTCCAAAATACATTAACTATGTTATATTTAAAAAATTATCCCCCAGCTCCTAATCTCTTAGGAGTTGTACCTTCCATCATCAGCTCACCGACATGAAAGGATGATCACCTAAACGCAAATACTCGAATAGCTTCAAAAATACATGAAATATGTTATATTTAAAGAATTGTCCCTCAACTCCTAATTTTTAAGGAGTTGTACCTTTCATCATCAGCTCACCAACATAAAAGGATGACCACCTAAAGGCAAATACTCAAATGACTTCCAAAATACACGAAATATGTTACACTTAAAGAATTATCCCCCAACTCCTAATTGCTAAGGAGTTGTACCTTCCATCATCAGATCACCAACTTAAAACGTTCATGACTAGACGCAAATACTTGATTAGTCTTCGAAAATAAATGAAAAATGTCATACGTGCCTACAACATTTGAAGAGTTCCCTCCATTCCTCCAGGATCCCATCATCAGATCTGAATTCGGTGACAATGGGCCCAACTAGAAGGTATACCCTTTCAAACAAAAAAAGAATTTTTCAAATCGGTCCACGCGTCTTTGAGTAATCGGGGAACATACATAAAAAAAAAAAAAAGATTTCGACGAATTGTAAACCTCCTCCTTTTTGAAGTCGGTTAAAAAACGCATGCTTGGCTTGTGCACTTGTCCGTCTTTTTACTCGGAGGTGCGTCCGGTTTTTTACGGTTCAATTTTGTAAAATCGGACTATCGGAGACGGTAAAAGTCAGTGCAATTCCGGACGCAGTGCAGTGCATTAACACGTTTTTCATAGCTGTCATCTCGGATCGGAAAAATACTGTCCGGAATGGGGAAAAGTAAAATGTCGGACGGTAAAATTACGTATAGTGCACAAGCTACTATATACCTTTAATGGTGTGGCATATCGGACCGTAAAAAACCGGACTACCGGACGGTAAAAGTCAGTGTAGTGCACAACGCCCTACCTCTGTCTTTTGTTAATATTTTTTTATTTATGCACGTGTATGTTGTAAACCTCAACATATTACGCAATTGGAATCCTTTGCCGTTCTGCATCTTTCTTTATGCCATAGTACAGTCGCCATCACATATAATCATAGCGTCCACAGTGCTCAAAAATATCTGCACACGCCTCTATCGTTATGGCAATAAAGACGTGTTCAAATATTTTTGAACCTTACGGGCGCTAAGATATATCTGATAGTGACTGTACAAGTGTATTAGTAGTTTTCGAATTGATTGTCAGTATGATTTCCTACGAATTGCCGCATAAATAGATTTCCTTGACTATGCTACGCTACGCGCTCGAATCGTCTTTTATTTTATATCTTTGCGTCGTTTCTTTAGTAGGTAAATGATCTGTGGTAAAAGTTCACACATCTATTTATCAGTGCCATGATATAGGAGGGCGTCGAACCCTCGAGACGGTTCCATCATTTAGATGGGTATTGAAATTTGCGGTTTTTGGCACCTTCTGTCGCCACTTGCTGTAATTTATTAGGGGGATGCCATTGTCATCGCTTGCGGTGTTGCCAACCCGTATCTTGAAAATTCGTGACATAATAAAATGTAATATACGCGTGTAATATATTTTTCAGAATATGGGAGAGTTTGGGTAGTAGGACACCTTATAATAATAATAATACTCTTTATTGTACACCTCAAAAGAAACATTATACAAGAAGACAACTAATCTAGAGGCAGACAACAGGCGGTCTTATTGCTAAAGAGCAATCTCTTCCAGACAACCTTTAGGTAGTGAAACGTAATTATTAAGCGTTTATTGGTAGGTGTATCAAAATATCAGAACTTAACCTTATACAAATCTTTCTCTAATAAAAGTTTTGTTAAAACGGCTCCCAGATTTACTACAAACTATGGTTTTTTTTATGAATACGTGGGAACACTGGGAACTATAGGATTTCCAAATTAGATTTTTTTACTTTGTTGGCTCAAATATAACAATTACACGCAGTAGAAAAAAAAAACATTTATTTCAGACTACAATGGTCCACATTACAAAAGCATTCATAGAAAATTAAATTAAAATAAAATTGTACTAAATCTACCTTAAAACTACTTAACATTATAATTCATGTAAGGGCAGTCGAACCTGCTGGAGATTAGCTTCAGGATGACGGATCAAAAAGGCGGCAAGTTCTAAAAAAATATTTGTAATTTTATTTTGCCGCCTTTACTGACAAGAATTGTGGGACTGTGTATATTTATTAATTTAATATACATTTTTAATTTTTATAATTAATTGAGATACCGATTACATACCGGTACATATGTAATGACGAACTAGAGTCGCTAATTTCCAAATTCAGTAACTATAAAATGTCATTTCCCGACCAGTACTTTAATATGGCAACTCCAAATGTATTGTGGTGGCTCTGTGTGGCACGATTTGATTTGTGTGCCATTGTGGGACTTTGTCACAGGAAGCCGTGGAGTTGGAGTTCTTTCACACAATTCATTTATTGTTATTGTGATTATTGTGTTGATGCGTCAATGCAATACGGCTGTTCTTAAGATTCCTCGACAAATTGAAGTGTGAAAATGTCGTAAATAAGATATTACAATTTTCAAATATTTTTATGTTTGTGATTTCACATAGTATTTCAAGGCGGGCAAAAAGTCAGGCTTGCTACCTAACACTGAAGTTCGTAAATTTCGGGGACTTGTCTCTATCTCTCCTACGAAGGCGTCATTTTTTTTTATACCACGTCGGTGGCAAACAAGCATACGGCCCGCCCGATGGAAAGCAGTCACCGTAGCCTATTCATTAGAGTGACAGAGAAAAAAACCCCGAAATACGTGCAAGTTTAATACGGGCAAGTTCCTGTGATACTGCCTGTGATTTTGCGATTAAGTGTTTTTAAAGTACACACGACGTTCCATTTCCACAATGTCGTAACAGATGTGCTAACCATAGAAAAAATCAACTGCGAAACACTCTGGTTGTCACGGGATTCGAACCCGCTTCCTCTGGATTACCGGTCCAACGTGCTTCCAATTACACCAGACTACCTTCCGTTGATCACAGCGAATTTAGTCAATGGTATTGTGATGCTAATCACTAGCGACATCTGTACTTAATGGGTGCGCCAAAGTATTTATAAAATTGCAACTTAGATTATTGGAACTCCGAAAATTTTTCTTATACAATTTAACTTCATAATGATCGGTATTTAGAATAATCTTTGTTCATAATCATCATCACATAGAATTATTTATGTTCATAATATTGTTTTTCATACATATTTTTAGTACTAACTTTTATGTTTATATAATTTTTCACTATACTTATTTTATGCTATATATTCTAATGTTATAGGTATTTATTTTTATCTGTACTGGTTTTATGTATGAATTATTTTTGTTTAATTTAATATAAATCGTACTATTACTGTAAACTAGCTACCTGCACAAATCAGGTTGTGGCAGAGTAGGTACTGTACTAAACGGGTTCCTCTAAACTTTTTTTGTCCGAAACGCTTAGGACATAACAGACTTGGTATAATCTATTTTGGCATCAACTTAATGAGACGGAAACATCACTTGGCTTAAATAACAATATTTCGAATATTATTTTGTCCGAAACTATCTTGGCATATCATTAATTACGGCGAGTGTTATAAGACAGAAATTAGATTTGCATTTTTTTTTTTGGGCATGTAGCCACATGTTCGAAACTTGCCTTTTTCGTCAGGCAAAATTTGCTGTGAGGGTGAAAATTTCTGCAGTGAGCGAGCGAAGCGAGCGAACAAAACCTTCCGGGGCAGATCCGACTCGGATAGGTTAGGTTAGAAGACTAAGGCGGGAGCTTTGCTCCCGCCTTAGTCTTCGAGGTTATTTTTTTTTAGCAACCTAGAAAGTACTCAGCTCAGTTACACAGTAAGTAACGTATAGAATATTACTACTACCTCGATTATATTGAGAGGTTGTAATTATTCCTTCTCTGTTATGCTAAAACAAACTATGCCGATACTTTTTATGCACATCCAGATTATGCCTCATCATAAATAGGAGCATCGAAATTATGCTGGAATAATATTCGAACAACTCGAAATCTGCCACAAAGAAATATGCTAAAGTTGAGTATGTCACAACAGTTTCTGCACAAAGCCCATTATGACTACATAGTTTATGTTATTCATAAAATAATTATACCACAACAGAGTGAACCTAATGGGAAAATGTTTATAAATAAACAATTTATTTCAAATAACTTTAGGAGTATAGATTAATCTACTTGACGACTTTAGGAGGATAAAATTTCGAAATAAAAATCGTTATGAACATTGTAGGTAGAAGTATAATTTTTAGTAAGAAAAAAAGTATGAGAAAAAATTTTCGGAGTAATGATGATTATGAGTAAAAAACGGTATTAGTAAAAATATTCGAAGAAAAAATTGTATAAGTGCCAATATGGACCCGTACTTAATGTTTCGGAGGTACTACAACCTTAAGCCACTCAAAGACGTGTGTCTACCACAATCGTCCGCAAACTCGACAACTCTCTGTTGCATTTGCCAGTAGGGCATTTCTCAGAGCGTAAACGGACATCTCATTCATCTGGTCACGTTTTTTTGGAAGTGGCTGAATGATTTGAGGTTGATTGAAAGGTTTTGATTGTCTTATATAGAAACGGGCTCTATATTTGACGACCGAAAATGGTACCAAAAGATGCAGCCATTTCCAAAAAAACGTGACCAGATGAATGAGATGTCCGTTTACACTCCGAGAAATGCCCAGTATCATTTAAATTACGTCGTAGATCCCTCGGAATCCGCTCTCACATGCGACCGGACGAGGCGACTAAACCAGAGCTTAATAAATTCACTGCTCTCTAACCACGCTTATCTTTATCCGCAAAGTGCACAGATAATCGCTCTCGATCGGATGTAAAAGGTTTGTTTACACACTTTGCATAGCCCGCAGCATCGTAATGTCAATATATTTAAAGAAAAAGTTGCTAAATTGCAGTCCTTACATTAGATACAGTGCTGATTTTTTATCCTCAGTTAACGGTACCTGTCAAATAAACATTTATTTGACAGGTACTGTTAAAATTATTACCATCCTTATCTTAGATCACCAGTCAAAAAAAGATAGAGCTAACATTAGCTCTATCCTTTGCTTTGCTTGAAAAATCAGCCCTAAATGGTTAGGTGTCATGATCCTGAAGAAATGTCTTAATAAATCTATCGGCTTCTATTATAGGTAGAGCAGCTGGGTCGTGACCTCTTTATAAGACGACATTAAATTTGAGTTATTTCATTTCTTTTTTGACATATTTACATTATTTACATTTCCGTGGTAGTTTTTGCTTCTTTTATGAACATATTGTGATTAATTGTGTTTAAATGTAAATTCTATATCAAATTCCATACAAGAAACGATATAATATATTCCTACTCCTTATATGTATGTAACTATGTACTCACCCAATATTCGCTAGGGAGTCAGACCGAAACCATAAAATATTGAAGTCTGGATTAGCACTGCTTAAACAACTTAAATTGAAACTGGTCTTAAAGTAAAACATTCATTCCTATATTTTTACAACACAATTCTTTTCCGCATTTTGTAGTGTTCTGCTTTCTTGCAAATCTCAATTCAAGCAATGCTCAGTTCTTTTATTGAAATGTTTCACTGAGTTATATAATTCTTGCCAAAGGAAACGTCTCTGCGTCAAATTCACATTGATTTTCTTCTCTGGCTTCGCTCCAATCTTTCTTTCCTACGTAATTTATTTGCGAATGAATTCCTACCGTTCAGTAACCGAGTTTCACGGAGGCTTCAGAATTCATTGAATTGATACTGTTGTTCGACCTACTGATTGTAATGTCACGCCTCGCCTTTTGTGTTACGAACGTAACTTTTCAACTGACTGCCAAAAATGGAGTTCTCGATTCGAGTTATTGTTTTTATTACATCGTTAGCTCAGACCTTCGAAATTTATTAACCTATTATGAAGATTCGAGTTTTATTTGGAACCTATAAGCCCTTTCAATGGTCATTGTTAAAAATGTCAGTTGACCAGATTGTGATCATGTTTTCATCATACTTGAACAGAGGGCGTATCGAAGATAAAGATAATCGTTCGAGCATCCATCTATATCTCTCCAATTTAGGCCTAATTGGAGTGACAGATACATGCTCGAAATTTACTGTTTTCGGTAAGCGCGGTAGGCCTACGGTCCCTTGATTTTTTAATACAGATGGAAAACGTGATGTGTCGTAAAAATCTGCAATCTGTGCGATAGAATCGGGTAACGAAACACGGGTAACACGGGAGTTGGAAGTGCGGTCAAATCATGGCTCCCTTGGGAACCCAGTGCGGAACTTTCCTATCGCGGCCCTGGCACACCTTCGCCGTAGCACACCTTGCTGAAACAGTAGGTAAGTGTTATAGTCGCCGTCAGATATCGAAGCGGCCAGGATGCTCACAAATATCCGAGCAGGCCTCTATTGCCATGGTGTTAGAGTGCACGTTAAGATTCGATTTGAGCACCGGCGATATATATGTGATGGCGACTGTACACACAACGAATTTCATAGTTGTAAACTGCGAAGCTGGAGGTTGATATAAGCTCCATGCCATTCAGCACCTGATTAAAGTAGAAGCCGTTACCATATAAAAATGTAATTTAAGTTCCCTTTTTATTCAACTCTTTTAGAAAAGACTTTACCTTTTTATGAGAGTGAACATCGGTCTTTGAAATTAATGGAAAAAGTACAAATTTCCTTCATATCTTCATCATCATCATCATCATCAGCCTATGATAGTCCACTGCTGGACGTAGGCCTCTCATATTAACTATGCGTATAAACGCATTAGGAGGTAAATGCCCATAATCGCCACGCTGGGCAAGCGGGTTGGCGATCGCAGTAATGTGTCCACTATGACGATGCTGCTGCCCATCATCAATCTTTTATCAAATAGTGGTCAGTGACACTTCAATGCCTTAGTCGACTCTTACGACACCCGCAAGAGGAGTTGGGGTGGTGACAAATGTATTCTTACTGCCATCACCACACGGCTTACTGCCGTCACCACACGGCTTGGCTACACCTACACTATTATTTTCTTTCAGTCGGAGTTCTAAGGAATATAGTTGAGCTTACCGTGGAACTGGGTGAATTTGTGCAAAATTGTCCCATGATATTATTTATTTATTGTATGCCATTTATATACGCACAGTATTACGGGCGTCAGCGGTCAGTATGCATTTACTTAGCTTTCTGGTCTTTGTAAATCTCTTGAGGGTAGCTACAACTTTTCTATGCGTCTAGTTTTTAATATTATCCATTTTTCGTTACGTCTCCCCCACTGTTTCCCTCATACATTCCGTCGTTTGTCATTTGTATGCCACGAATCACAGTAAATAAATTGCATCACTGTCGCTAATGTGTACACTGTGTCTTTTACTATTCGAACAGTTCGATAGCATCTGATGTAGTAGTGTAATACAACTCTGATACAACTTTGGGCCGTGTTTTATTTGGGTATCTGTCCTGGGTTATCCATGTTGCATTTAGTTTTCACATTATACGTTCAGGTTTGTCCATAGCATGTAACATAATACAAATAAGTACAAAATATTTATTCACGACCGAGCTAAAAAAATTAAACAAAGAATGAAAACTATTAAAAATAGTACATTACGACACAAGTGCGAAACACATGAAATTCGAAACGAGTGGCGATGTTTTAAATCACGACCGATAGGGAGTGTTTTAAATCGACACGAGTTACGAATTTCGTTTTTGCACGTGTCTCGTACGACGTTTTTAAATACAGATGGCCCTCCGAAGTTTCAAACCTGACGTAAAATGACACACTTCTCGCAGTAGAGCCTAAAAAACACACCATCTGTACTAAAAAATATATTTTGTAAATAATATGTAGATTCACGATTCTCTGTAATGTCGAGTAGAATTCATACCAAAAAAATCACTCGAATTGACACCCTCCTTGTTTTTTGAATTCGGTTAAAAATAGGAAATGCGTATTTCACGCTAGACTTTAATAATGATTGAAATTATACTTTCGTGAGACATATAATACCTATAAATGTATTACGCTCTGGCCATGTGGTGACGGCAGTAAAAATACATTCTTCACCACCCCAACTCCTCCTGCGTGTGTCGTAAAAGTCGACTAAGGGATTGAAATGTCTCTGACCATTATTTGATAAAAGATTGATGATGGGCAGCAGCGTCATCATAGTGGACACATTACTGCGATCGCCAATCCGCTTGCTAGCGTGGCGACTATGGGCATTTACCTCCTAATGCGTCTATACGCATAGTTAATAGAGGCCTACGTCCAGCAGTGGACTATCATAGGCTGATGATGTCTGTATTACGCTCGAGTGGTGTACAGTACAAGCCGCGCATTCGACGCGATAACACGGGCTCAGTGCTTGATAATGCAGTTTGCCGACCTCATCATCATCATCATCATATCAGCCGAAAGACGTCCACTGCTGAACATAGGCCTCCCCCAAAGATTGCCACAATGACCGGTCCTGGGCCACCCGCATCCAGCGGACTCCTGCGACCTTCACCAGGTCATCGGTCCACCTTGTGGGGGGCCTACCCACGCTACGCCTTCCGGTACGTGGCCGCCATTTTTTGTTTGCCGACCTAGGCTCTCCGAAACATATCATGCTAATAAATTGTGTAAATTTTTGAGAACTGCTCCAATATGACAACTAAGGATAAATAGGCTGTTATGATGTAATTTTAACACTTAATTAAAGTGCTACGGCGCTGCAAATTTATTAGACTTTAATCAGAATCTCAGCTGGAAGTGCGCTCGAGTTTCATTCTCGAGCACTGCTCGAGAGTTTCCTTGTGAAGTCTTTTGATATGAGAGCTATGGGACCCTTCTGTATTGGGGGAGGTTGTGGCTTGATGACTTGTGTATATCTATCCTGTGTATACTCGTAACGAACAAGTAGATTACATTACAACAGTTCACAAACTTAGTATTTTTGTAAGAATCATGTTCGGGTTTTATTTTCCTATATTATTATTCTACTCCCCGGTGAGTTGGACATAATATCAAATGGACTAACCAATATAATATTGATTTGATTGATTGTAATATTATAATTTCACTCCTGTCACTATGATAATAAAGGTCAAAACGGTACGCCAATAGAAAATAAAATTATTTCGAACATAATCGCCCCAGCCGTTTTTGAATAACTATGAAACCCTACACTGAGCATGGTCCGACATGCTCTTGGCCATTTTTTTTAACATTGCACACACACACACATACACATATCAGCAGCCTACCTCAGTTCACTGCTGGACGTAGGCCGCTACTATTAACTATACGTATAGACGCATTAGAGGTAAATTCCCATAATCGCCCTGCTGGACAAGCGAATTGGCGATCGCAGAAATATGTTCACTATGATGACGCTAATGCCCATCATTAATAGTCGGCTCTTGCGATGCGACACTTGCGGAAAGAATTGGAGTGATGACAAATGTATTTTTACTGCCGTTACCACACAGCCTTTTTAACTTTGCATCATCAAAAATAACTATTTCTGAATTACTAAGTTAGGTTAGCTATATTACTCCACTTGAAGACAGTTGACCCGAAGTGTGAATAATATCAAACTTACTTTATATTCCAAATTTAATAAGCTGCTTAAAGTTCGAGACACATAGGTACTCTGTCACAATCGACGTCAAATTCATCTCTACATTTAACACCTTATGGTAACTGAAGAAGGTGCAATAATGTATACATATTATTGACGCGGGCCGTACAATGTGGGCGTTTTATGGTGCACTATAAAATGTATCAGGATATGTATTTTAATGTCCCTCCAAGACACTATCTTTGTATGGCGCGGTGCCAAGAAATTGGTTATGCTAAATTGTAACGTATACAAGATATTTTATCATAAGTTCTCCGTTTGAAAGATTTGAAAAAAAAACATACAGGGGTGAATTACAAAAGGTCTTAGAAATGAGATGAAAACAAACGTTATTCATATCATATGCAATTTAACTGTAAACCCTTTGTGATTTTGTGCATATAATATTTTGATATGACGTCGCGTGCTTGCTATTATATTTGGACGTAGTTCTGCAAAAAGGAACCAATCCAAATCCACACGAATTAGTAATTTTAAAGTTTGACTTATTTGTTTAGATTTAAGGTTTTAATTAGAATGAAAAATGTTTTCATATATTTATATTTCATAATCGAATTTTATGGAAGACGAGGCCGTATTGCAGGAAAATATGGTTACTTTTACCAGAAAATCCTATTTTGAGATGTGGCTTTATGGCGAGGATGAAAGTTGTAATTAAGAGAATAAATATACTTACATTATTTTTTTGTTTCAGGTAAACCTTGCACGTAATTTTTAAGATTGGTTACAAAAAGAGACGTAGAGCACGTATAAAATGCTATATCCGGATCTTTGATGTAAGTACACATTGTAAGTAAATAATTACTTGCCGTCATACCTAGGCAGGGTTACACCTAGGCTCACACAGGTATGATGACCGCAACTACATATTTATAAAGTCAAAGAAATTTATTTCAAGGTACCATTTTGTGCTTAGTGACAATGTCAACCAGCATGAAAAACCATTAATAAAATGATTCTCGTCATTATGATACGGTTCTAAATGGTACGTAAATCAATTGCTTCATAAAATCGCTCTCTTAGGCTGCGTTTCCACGTGCGAGGACATGTTTCCATACAAATGACACCTCGCTCGAGTCATTAAATTTGTATGGAAACACATCCTCACACATCTCTGGTGGAAAAGCAGCCTTAGCCGAAAGAAGGACTTAAAATCCGACATTCGTAACTGTTACAGTACAATTGACTTACTGTTGAATTCTCTGACTTTTTATACCGATTTCAAAAAAGGAGGGGGTTCTCTATTCGACAATTTTTTTGTATGTATATTACTTGATATCTCCGAGAACCGTAAATCGACTTTTTTTGAACGGGTTTAAGCCCGAGATGGTCCCGTTGGCACCAAGTCGAGGTCTGTTGATGGAGTAGTCGGTTGACGTCGGTTTTATATTTTTTTTATTCAAATACAGACCATAATAAGAGATGGCGCCACCGCCGTATTAGCCTACGCGTTCCGAATAATCCGATCACGAATATGGGTAAGAACGTTTAAGATACAAGTTAAACAATCTCTTTATGGCTTAGCTCGTACGAGTAATTACGACTAATTGAGAGAATTGATAGATGATGTTTTTGTTTAATTTTAATCAGAACTGGAAGAAAACGAGGGCGAGTTATAGTAAGTAGCAGTAGCAGTTGTATCTACTTTTTTAACACCTTCGCGGACACAATAGAAGAAACAATGAGATTACGCCTATGGGCGTTTAGTATCTGCGAAGGTGTTAATACCACGCCGGTGGCAATCAAGCATACGGCCCGCCTGATGGAAAGCGGTCACCGTAGCCTATAGACGCCTGCAACCCCAGGTTTGACCTAGTAAGAACTTACACTCCTTTATTTACATCCCTTAAAAAAGCCACAGTCACCTGCTAAAACGGTAGTGACTTAAAAATTCATGTCTCCATGATGAAGTTTCCGCCATAATCTGTTTTGTTTGGGCATTATATCAAGTCGTTATTACTTGCTGAATATTTTTAAGCCTCGCTGAAACTTGAAAGGGTCTCCGTGGATAATCAAAAGTTTTTTTGTCATGAAGCTCATAAACTCCATAAAGCTTGTTCACGAAATAAAGTAGCCATCGTAAAATCAGTCTCTACTGTTACACAATAGTCCCATGTAGTTCTAACAGCCATGGGACTGTAAATTGATTCTTCTTTTTTATGTTTAAGAGTCCAATATCCAAAAGCATTCGCTGAAAAGTCGTCAAAATCAAAATAACTTCAGATAATGCTTAATGCAAAAGTTCAGGCCCAAAAAAGTGCGAACTTCAGAGACGATTTCCACAATGTTAGACTTGAAATAGTTAATAAAAATTGTAGGCACGAGATTCACAGTTTATTATAGTATCGGTATTGTAGTTTAGTTAAGATCCATAGGGAAACTAAATGACCCAAAATGGTAAAATAAGACGAGATACTACTTAAATCCAGAAGTTTAAAAAATAAAAGTCCATAATTATGGAGAAATTTATATAAATAGCAACCACAGCGTCCGAGAAGATAGGCAAAGAGCCCTTCTTTGTAATAACACCCATACAAATGCATGGTCTCATACAAAAAAAAAGAATTATTGCTGTAGCAATGGCTACTTTATTTCGTGAACAAGCCTTAATATAGAGACTCTTCTAACGATGGGACTTTTATTATTAGGGTGCCTAGGTGCTCATTCGACCTTGCTACTTTTGTATTGCAATTAATTTAAGTACCTACATTTCGACATTTATGTATCTAACTTTCAAGTGTGTCTCATGAATTCAGTGAATACCGAATTGTGTTATATAAATCATGTTATTATTATTCACAATATTTAAGATAATTAATGATCTTTGAGAATGAGATCACGTTCATTCAAAATTCAAATTTAATCAAAAATATTAAATGAAAACCTGTGTTCTTTAGAAGTACTTCCGATTTGTACATACATGCGCAAGATTGTATATGTATAAATTAATCACATGTACAATCAGTACAATATCGCGCCTTTGACGTTGAATGGGTTAAGGTCTAAAGACATTGTTTAATTTATTTCAAATTTAAATAGGATAATAAAATGATAGCGTTTATCGCAGCAATTGCATTATGTGATCGTAACTGCGCTAATAAAACAATGTTCCTTCAAACTGCCTTGTTAAGGGCCTTTGCTTACTAGAAGTCTTGTTGCGACGTTTTAAGCATTTTTCCTAAATTATCTATTTAAACGTCTATATATATTTGTAATAGTCCATTACGATACAAGTGGGAAACGTACGACGTTACTCAGTACCGAAGGCCCTCCGAAATTTCAACCTGATAAAAAATTTACCACTTTTCGCACTAGTGCGTAGAAAAAGCACCATCTGTTATTTTTATTTCTACCATCTGGCATATATTGTTTGTCACGCATATTTGGAAGAAAATATTTATCATCATTATCATCACCAGATAGCAGGGAAATAACTGACATTTAACTGCCTAGTAGAAAAAAAAAACCTATTCTGAATAGGCGGTCTGAAAACTTATTATTTATTTACGTAGTCTGTAAAATTTGTCAAAAAGTTGTCGTGCGTTTCACCATAAAGGGCTAGCCACGACATTGGTCTCAGGCGACCGGCGACGAGTGAATCCATAAGTTGCAGCGAGATGTCGATATGGGAACTCCCTTTCGCACGTATGGTTTTCCGCTAAGCCGGTCGCCTTAAGGTGCGTATAAACCAAGCGAACAAAGAGCTAGAACCAGAATAGAGCATTGATTCTTAATCTTTTAGTGTAAACGGAAGTTCGTTCTCAGCGTTTACACCAGAATATCAACGAGCAAGAACGCAAACCAAGAACTAGAGCGCAATCCAAGAACCGATTCTTAGAGCATATGCTCTAGAGCTGTTTAGACCAGGCGAACGAGCGCCTCTGATTGAAGATAAAATTATCAAATCAAATACGAATTACAGAGACTCGATTCCGGCATACGACAGGCTAGCAATTATATTACGATTTTTGGCGACGGGAGATTCATATTATGACAGCCTCATGTATTTTAGTAAAATTTTGAAATCTTCGATATGTCTAATTACATCTGAAGTGTGTGCTGCAATAATTAAAGCATTGTCTGAATATACGAAGGTTAGCAACAAATTAAATAGGTAGGTATATATGTATTATGAGTAGAGATCAGACAAAATGTGCGTCATTGTTCGCAATAATATAACATCACTTCAAAGTTGATTAAGTGAATAATTGAACGAATAATTTCTTGAAATTTAATTTCGAAGCTTTAAGGTGATTATTTACAAAGGTTTTCATAGTTACCGGTGTCAAATTGGTAATTTTCTGAAAATTATTATAAATGATCAAGCAACTTAGTCATGTCCATATTATTGGGAACAATGACGCATATTTGTCCTATCTCTGATTATACTTTAAAATTAAACTATTTCGAACGTAATCGGTCCAGCCGTTTTTGAATAAATACGGAACCCCACACTGAGCATGGCCCGACATGCTCTTGGTCGGTTTTTTATTTTTCTCTGAAGTTTAGTGCCTCGAGCCACGAACGGCTAGAACAAGCACGTCCCCGAATTCCGAACACGAAATAATGCTCTAGGCGACTGTTCGCACGCTCGGATGAGCGTTTACACCAAGCGAGCGACCATTCTTAGAATATTCGTAGAATATTGATAGAATCTATAAGAACAACGAAAGAATGCTCTGTCTCTGTTTACACAAAAAGAACTTCGTAGAGCGTCGATAGAATGAGCGAATGCTCTTTTAGTCTGCACGCACATTTAGACCAATGTCGTGGCCAGTAGCCGTACCATGACTTTGCAAGTATCGGTAACGGTAGGTTTTACTCGATACGTAAAGCAGGCGATCGCGCTCGCTCTAAAGGTGCGGTTAAACTAAAAGACCATTCGCTGTTCTAACCTCCCACTCTACGAAATTCGATCGGTAAACAAAACGTGATTGGTTGATTTCGTAGAACGGGCGCTAGAACAGCGAAGTTCTTTTGGTTTAAACGCACCTTAATATGTCTGTTCGAGCGCGATAGAATCATTACGTATCGAGTAAAACCTAACGTATCCTATACTTTCCAACTCATGGCACCTATACGGCTACAGCAGTGTTATTCACTAAGGAAACCGCCTTGCTGTCAGCGCTGTGTCAGCGCTGCGGCAGCATCGATTCTAAAAATGGTATTCACTAATGTACTTTAAACGACACTAGTGCTCGGCGGCGATGCGGCGTGAGCTGGAACTACACTGCGTCGAGAGTTTGAAGTTTAACTTACGAACTTCGTATTATCGTATCGTAACGAAAAACAGCGACGAACTCGCCCACAACCTCGCTCACAGCCTCGATTCCTAATGTCAAGTAAAACAGCTAGGATTTTAGACAAGGCTGTATCGACGTCGAGCTCGTTGACGAACGCAGCGTCGAATGTGGGAATAAGAGAATAGCATAGCTAGCCTTAAACGTTATGTACGTACCGGCGTCCCCTTAACACTGCACCGGTAAAGTTTATCGCCGAATTAAAGTGTAATCTTTTGTCCAACGGAATTTCATTTGATCTCCGCTTTTATTGAAGCCTTGGCATTTACGGCGACAAAGTGACAGTTTTGTTGCGAGGAGGATGAAAGCTATCGGCTCGGAGACGCTTTTATACTTCTATTGTAGCTAGTGAGAGTATGTCGGGAAGATATTGTTGTTTACCCAGGTATCATTTGAAATGTATACCATATTAGAATATAATAGAATAGACTTTATTGCAAGCCTTACAAAAGACATGGTTAAAATATACGATTATATATAGAGGTACACAACAAGCGGCCTTATTGCTTTAAAAAGTAATCACTTCCAGATAACCTTTGGGTAGGTAGCAGAAACAAATTAAAATAGTGAATCAGTAGGTGATTGCAAAATTTTTATGAAGCACATTTTATAACACACGTCTGAAAGTCCATAGGTATATATTACATTATACATATACAGGATAAAATAAAAACGTGTACAAAACAATTAAACGTTAATCTATTCATGGTATTCAACAATATTTACTATGGGCTAACTGTGGCAAACGTAAATAACTTGCTGTTCCTTAGAAATGTTCAAAGGGGACTCAGTTGATCTTATAGTCTAACTTATTGTTCTAATTACACCTTATACTGTACGTAAAAAAAACATCGTACTTGCACCTTTACAAAAACGTAACGTAACTTTATTTCATTTTTTTGTATAAGTACTCAAACAACCCTAATAGGCCATTCTACAACCTTGTCATAATGACAATTAGTAAGGTATTTCTTAGAATTAGATTTATAGTGTCACTTTGACATGGTTCCTGAGTGGCCTAGGGTTTCAGTTGGTTGACTGTACAGGGACGTACAGTACCGGTCAAAAGTTTAAGTTCACTCTACGATTTCTATACAAAATAGACTTCAGAGCGATTAATTCAGTTTCAGAGTGAAATATTAATTTCTAATAAAATCTTCACAATTTTGTACACTGGATCCGATAGTAATTTGTAGGGCAAATGAAGTTGGTATTTTTGATCGTCGTTAAATATGAACACTGCGTGGGCATGACTGTCAAAATCTGCCACAGCTGCCTCAATTGCCTGAGCTGTTCGAAAGTAACGATTAATTGAAAAGGAATAGTAAAATAATCAGTCACATGTTAGTTGAAAGTTGAAAACAAGTGTCGACTTAAATGCTGGAAGAATGATAGCCCAAAAAGTCGATTTGATATCAAAGTCATGGTGTGAACTTAAAATTACGACCGGATCTGTTAGCCAATATCATTACTGGCAACTATGGTTGTCACTAGAACGGAAAAAATCTTCATCACATTTTATTCTTTTTCATCACGTCCTCAATGTCACTCTGTACGTACGTCCGGCATACCCGTGCCGTTTTCACGAAATATTACCGTATAATATATTATAACAAATTACGTCAACTCCATCATCCGAGAATACATTACGTGAACAACTTGAGGATATGTAGCAATCAATATCAGCAAACAGACCTTACCCGAACCATGTCCGCTACTATCCGAGTAAATTGAATATCGGCCATAAGCCTAACAAGCGGGGACCTGGGAATAATAAGGACTGGAATGCCGTACAATATCTAACCCCTCGTCTGTGGTAGCTAAGGATCAGTACAATGGATTTTTAATTCAAATTATGAAAAAATTGATTTATGTTCAATACCTATTGTACGAATCCTTATCAAACACAGACGAAGGGCTAACCTATCCCGTGTGAATAACAAAAAAAAAGGTACAGTGTTTATTAACTTTGGTGTAAATATTTACAGTCCAATCTTTATTATATCATCAAACAGAGATGCTTAGGCTAGTTGGTAACCTGATGCCGGCGGAGCTAGAGGTGCTGGGTTTAAATCCAGGCTAGGATTATAAGAACTAAATAACGTTTATTTTTATTACTTTTAACAAAAATATAACCTAAATACAGTAAATACTCACAATACAAGCCATATTGAGCTTGCTGTTTGAGCTGTGGTTTGTGAAGGTTGTTGTTGATAATTTGTTAAATGATTTGACGTTTTCTTTCTAAATAAACTAACGTACCTACATTCGATAGTTCCAATGCACAATGATCTCTTTGTTCGAATGGGATTTTCACGATATTATGGTACATAATGGTAATGGATAGTGAATGAAATCAACTGACCCATCCCTCTTTACATTTTACTCACTGTTTCCTAAACAAAATGGGGTAGAAAACAAGTATGCCCTTAAATGGATCGCCTACCACAATTTTGTTGTTACCTGTAAAATCAAATAATATGAGAGAATTACTCATAGATATCGACCTGACCTGTAACAAAATTGCGATCTCGATAAGGAGCGTAGCCGTGTTTGCATAGAAAACCGAGATTTTTTTTTAAAAGCTCTCATTACAAATATTATTCACGGTAAATTTGAGCTTTCTGTCTTTGTTATTTTCTGAGGTATGGTTATTTTTTGTTATTTATCATAATAACCATTATTTTCAACATTGACTAATGCGATTCAAATACACTTTGGAACAACGATAGTAATGACTCATATTTTCTTGAAATAACATTGAATAGGTAGTGACGAGTAAAATCTTGGATAAAAGTATTTGGTGAAAGGGCCGATTTTCTATGCAAGGACGGCTACGCTCTTTGCGCCATTCACAAGATACGGAAAATTGCCTGTCTATATGACCAACTAGTCTCTGTGTACAAGTAATATCTCCGTGCAAATAGCCAATTTATTCGTCAATCCTCGGAATGTATAGTTGCGATGACGGATAGTTACATAAATGTAACGTTTTAGTCGTAATTTGTTGTTAATGTCGATAACGTTATTAGAAATGACAGTTACATTGATACGGTGCATATTAACAACAAAGTTACATAAGTATGAGTATGTGTCATGTAATAATATGTATATCTCTATTATCTCTTTTAATGATAGTGTTATGTTTTGTTAATAAGAAAGTCCAGTGCTCATAGAAAATCCACTATGTTGTTCCGTGGATATCCATCACTAGTTAGTACTTTGATACAAAACATTTTGTATTGTCAAAATTTGTGGATTGTAATCAGGAACGACCATAATATAGTACATTTCTATGCAAGTTCAAAAAAAAGTTTTTACACGTGTTACGAACGACTTTTTTCATAACAAGTGCCTTAAGAAGAGAAATTTACGCACGTGAAGCGTGCACAAAATGTACTTTTCCGCACTAGTTAGGAAAAATAATTTCTGATTCGATCCTCTCCAATTATTTATTTTATTCAAATACAATTTATGTAATATATGACTGTTACCAAAATTTACATAATAAATAATATATGTCAAATAAATTTTGCAAAGCCCAGTATTTTCAGAGTAATTTTTGGCTAGGCATCATTATGCAGCTCATTTATTAAGAGTACCCAGACCACTCGGATGTATACATATATATGATGGCGATACACCCATCTCCCGCAGATGAACAGTAAAAGCGTGTCCAGGGATTTGTGGGCAGTTCGACTTTTACTCTAATTAATCCAAGGGGTGTGGCAGCGAGACGAGTAATTACCCGGTCGCGGATCACTTTCCTAGACTGCACATGTATTATCAATAGGGGTCGGAACTATGGGTGCAAAACTTTAACAAAACCTCTCAAGTCGACTTGACATAGCACATACATCCATAAAATATACATATCTACACACCCACATATTATAAGTTGAAGATTTCGAGATAGGGAATAAAATTTGATACAGATTTTTCAATAATATTCGTATTTTTCTTGGCCAAAGTGTTAGTTAGTGTAGCACCCATAGTTCCGACCCCTAATTATCAAACCGCGATTACGATGGGATTCGATAGTACTGTTGACACAACAGTGAATGTCAATCTAAGATATATTAATAGTTATATTCATATATTCACAGTTTAAGTGCAGTGATTAACAGACAATAGATTAATGAATCCCTCACTTAATCTATAAACAACTCTTTTCACGGTAAATATTGTGACATTTATACTTATAATACCTCTAATCAACCTTTTAGAGCTCCAGGCCGAAGGCCAGTAGGCCTTTGGCGACTTCTAAATCGTACATTTCGGGCATCTGTCTCCGTTACTTCAGGGCCAGATGCTCGACATTTACGAGTTTCGCAGTCCACGATAGGCTTACAGAGCTGAGAAACCGAAGCTATAAGTGAAATATAAGAAAATTGAATATCTTACTGGACCTACGTCTTATTCATCATCATCAAATCAGCCGAAAGACGTTCACTGCTAAACACCGGCCTCCCCCAAAGATTGCCACAATGATCGGTGCTGCACCACCCTCATCCCGCGGGCTTCTGCAACCTTCACCAGGTCATCAATCCACCTTGTTCTTTTATTTTGACGTAATTCTACAATGGCCTAGGATTGTAATTGGTTGGGTGATATGATACACCAACAGGCATACGGCGTATATAATAATAACAATGTTCCCAGGATACTGACAAATTTCCAGAAACATAATATACTAATTCATTTATTTCTGGACCAACTTCAATCAGTTTAGTACCTAGATGCTTAAACTAAAATTGATAATCACATTTATGGTCATGCTTTTGTCTATCATCATAGATAAGACGGTTACCATGTTCTAATAAAGTAAATGTGAAATTTACTCTTGATGATCTCTCAACCATGATGATGTCATACTCTCGATCATGATCTATACGTACAGTGGAATTTTTTTCATGTAATTATGTTATGAGACTTACGAGGCCTTTGTGTCCGGCCACGACATTGGTCTAAGGCGACCAGCGGCGAACGAATCCATGAGTTGGAGCGGGATGCCGATATGGGTACGAGAGGGAGCACCATACGTTTTCCGCTAAGCCGGTCGCCTTAGACCGATGTCGTGGCCGCGGCGTTTGGGTTTATTCAAATCAATCGAAGCGGTGTAATTGGCGTCGATTGAATTGAGGAGACACTTATGGTTGTATGACTTAAAGCGAACCTACACCAAATGCGGGTGCAGCACGCGCACGTGCGCGTGTGCATGGCGTGCGCGTTGTAGCGTATGTAAATGTCATATTAGATGGCACACCGCTTGAGTGGCGTGCACACGTGTCCAGCAAATCGGTGTGGGATCTACTATGACCATACCCGGTAATCGAACTGGCAAATCTGTAGCAAATGTAATTCAGGGTTGTATGTGTAAGTATCACATTTTTTTTATTTGGTGCACTCAAATTGCGTCGCCAAATACTTGTGTAGGTACATCTATTTTAAACTCAAAAACGTCTATCGACGTCAATGGTAAATAGTTTGAATATGTATAATTTTGTAATACATTTATTTATTATTGTTTGTTGTTAACTCAGTTTCATGTCCTTTTAAAAGATCGTTTTCTGCTGCATAATCCGGATTGTTTTTTAAAATCGTCTTTAATTTGTGGTAGTTTTCCTGCTAAATTAAGCCTAGATCTGGAAAGCTTTTATTTTCACTAATCGTAAGTTTTGGATGTTAATATTAATCATACGTGCAGTAGAGTAAGTAAATTTTTCATCGTAATCGCCAACCCTGACAGCAAACTGTCAGATGCTACGGTTTTGCTACATCCGTTGCGAGGTATGACTATGACATTCACGTACGCTACATCGCGCACGCCACATAGGTACGCGCGCACAAGCATTCGATGTGGCTCGGGTTGTGGCGTAGTTTTATTAAGCGTAGTCTATTTGCGGTAATCTATGCCCATCAATCGATACTTGCTGCGGCTTAAATTGTTGCCGAACGAGGCGTTTAATAGGCGGAATCGTGTCCTGTTAATGAGGTGAAATGGCGAGCCATGTGGAGAGTTATTGGGTATTATTATATTCTTATACGTCCATCAAACTTCAGTTAATTATTCCGATCAATTGAAATAAACTTGTACATTACTACAATTACACAATACAATTAGTTGCATTTTTTTTGTGTTACGAAGTTAAATTTTGTGTGACTTTTGGGGGACAAATTAAAATTTTCTATGAGCGATCAACAATACGAATTCATAAATTTGCCCCCTTTAACTACTGCCGAAGGTTGTTGAACAGAGTATACCACATAGTTTGTATGACTACCTCTCGTAACACAATTGACGTGATCGTGATTTTTGTTTTGATTAAGACCTTAATAATGTTAGCCTCTGTAGCCTAATTGGCAGTGATCCTGCCTACAAAGCTGGAGGTTCCGAGTTCGAATCCCGGCGAGGGTATTATTTGTGTATTTATTTATCATAAATATTTGTTCCTTGGTCGTGGCTATCCTATGTATTTAAGTATCTATATGTAGGTATATATGTATCTATTATATACATCGTCGCCTGGTACCCACATCACAAGCCTTAATTGAGCTTACCGTGGGACTAAGTCGATTTGTGTAACATGTCCCAAGATATTTATTTACTATTTAATGTACATTTTTGTATTCGACCCATTCGTTTATCCTTGATCCGATTGCAAAAAAAATAACATAGTTAAAGGATTTAAAGAAAAAAAAAACGTTACGTCATAATTTTTATGCTATATGGCTTAAAAGTGTACCTATATGTACAAATCAGCCTTCAACGGTCAAGTTTTACACTGTAGTTTTTACGAAACTGCTGGAAACTGTTTTGCTTCCGAGTTCAGCAAAAGTAAGCCAAGGTACGATTTATAGTGTTAATAAAAAGTCTAGTTCAAGTTCCTAAATGGGGTAAAGGTTCCTTATGGCAACAGCTTGGCCTTAGTTTACGAAAGCTGTTAGTAATTTGAACAAATCAGCTTCAAATATATGTTAGCACTTTAACACCCTATTCCTTTGTAATACGGCTTAAAATGTTTACATATTTTTGACGTCGAAGGAGATGGCCGTAGTTGTGTCGTTTATAAAACTATGGCTGTTTTGAAGATTTACTACCACAAAATATTAATTTATGCTGTAGTTGCACGCTGTTTCAGAAGTGGTGGAGTTTATTTTTATGGCCGTTGTACAAGTTTTAGTAAATATTAAGTGCGAGTAATTTTTATTCTCGCTCGGAGTTTAGAGTTTACTCATAATTTTTGCCAAGAGTAGCAATTTCCTTTACAGTTTAACCTCTTTTACTGGAAAGGCTTTAGTTTTTAAACATTGTTTAGCACCCGTAACACAGAAAGTCTTAGTTACTGACTTGACGGATAACAGAACACAGTGAAACTATATAGTGTGTAAGTCTAATACAGGCGATCAATTAAACCAGGCATGGGATTCATTAGTGTAATCATGGATTACAAGGTTTTTTTGACGTTACTCTCAATTATGACCCCACAGAATTGTTTTAAGATTATCGGAGCAGCAATGTAGGTACGAACATTTGTTATTGTTGACATGGCAGTTATGTCATCTGCTTTTGAAATTAGCTGTCATCGAGTCTTTAACTCGCGTATGTTGCTCTACATTGCGCGCCGAATTATTTTGTATGGAACATTTTGTTGCTCTAATTTTAAGTAAAAGTTATTTGAATGTACTTTATTATGTCGTAAACTAACACCCGTTAAGAGCTTCGCCCGTATTAGATTTACACCCTGTATACGAGTAACCCTGCGTTTGGATTGGACCAAAAGACAGTTAAAAAAAATAAAAATAAAAAAAGTAAAAAAAATTGTGTTAAACGGTTTTATTTGTATGGAATATTGCATCAAAAAAAAGAAAATAAAAATTCTTCGAATCAGATAACCGTAGACGCTAATTTCTGTAGATTAACTAAGGTGTGAAATCGAATTGGAGATCAAAAATGTAAACAAATGGGATACCACCACAAAAAAATAATCACGAGAGGGGGGTAATCTAAAATCATTCAAATACTTATAAAAAATGCGTATTTACCGTTACTGACGGTACGTAGAATTTTTAAATATTTTACAAATTTTTAATTCAAAACATTATGCGAAATATATAATTTTTTTAATGATATATTTCGCTACTTTGAATAAAATGTAAGGTGTTTAATTTATACTACTGGCAATGATAAGAAATCTTAAACATTTGGTTCGCAGTTATAACAATAACTAGTTTATTCGTAATTTAATACGGTAGCTACACTAAGAACCATTTAAGAGGGTTCGCATTTATAACTATGATTTTCAAAAATCAAAACAATATGGTGAACCAAATGAATTCTTAAAAACTCCTAAAATGTTGCATTACAAAGTACATCAATACAGATTTTAGTATTTTTACCTACAAAT
Organism: Thaumatotibia leucotreta; assembly: GCA_025490895.1. Classification (NCBI taxonomy): domain Eukaryota; kingdom Metazoa; phylum Arthropoda; class Insecta; order Lepidoptera; family Tortricidae; genus Thaumatotibia; species Thaumatotibia leucotreta. Next base: position 30,594 of record JALPQI010002531.1, read on the forward strand.
CAATCATTTTCATATTTTAATCGAAATATATTCGATCGTAACTAAGATGAAGACTGGAATTCGTTCCCCGACTATCCTAAATATTAAAGTAACACGACATTCGTTTTCAAACATTGATTATGTTGATTATTTTCATCATTCTAGCAAATTTTCTAGGTTTTATTTTTGTAATTAGGAACCGTGAACACTCAGACGTATGTTTTTTATTGTCATATCCAAAAATATGTTAACGATTGTGATGCTTTGTGTATCGAACATACTTTGACTTTCGCGTATCTACATCTACACATAAAACATAGTCTTAGGTTTAGTACCGGTAAGGATAGTTGTAAGTGTAGATATAAATAAAATAAAATAAAAAAACCAATCTCAAAATGCGACGTCAATTTACAAAGGTGTTAAAAACTACATTCGATATAAAACGTTTTATACCCCTGGAATGTCACTTTAATATTGATTTTGTAATGTCATGTCATTGTCATAGATTGTTTACATTTTTGATCTCGAATTCCATTTCAGAGCTTACACGCGTGAAACAAGTATCACTGTAGTCTTCTATGTCAGTAGATTAAGCGTTAATCGGAAACTATTACCATACAGAAATAAAAACGTGACACCAGGGACGGAAGAGCAACTTTCGACCCGCCTAACTACGTACGTACGTACGTTGTTAGGCGGGCGGTAATTTTTTAAACGTACGTAACTTTCCAATCAGGAGAGAAAAAAAAGTAAAAAAAAAATGTTTAAATAGTACGTTAAAACGTACGTTTAAAAAATTAAAGTGTAGCTGAATGTAACATAAACTACTTAGACCAGATTTGTGCGAATTCAGAGAGCACTTTTTCCTAAACAATTCCCGAAGAGAAAGGTTATGTTTATTCCCACAATATTTTTCGCGACGTATTATTGTGGTCACGTACAGGGTCAGGGCTCCAGTCGGGAGCACTAGGCGATCTACTTCTTATCCTCACTCGTGTGGGCTTAACTTAGATGTCTGAGGAATTTCCACTGCTATTTTTGTTAAGCTCTTTAAGATACTTAATAAATGTTTGATCTTTTATGGGTCATGAAAAAAAAAACGTAATAAATAATTGATATATTATTTAATGTATAGTTATGTTCATCCTGGCTCATCCTGGCTCGTACCAATGAGTTTTTCTGAAACTTATGTACGGAATATCAGATGATATTTACCATTAGCTTTCGGTGAAGGAAAACATCGTGAGGAAACCTGCATAAATCCGCGAAGAGATTCAAGGTGTATGTGAAGTTCCCAACCCGCTTAGGGCCAGCGTGGGGACTATAGCCCAATCCCTCTCATATATGAGAGGAGGCCTGTGCCCAGCAGTGGGACATTATATAGGCTAAAATATTATTTATTATTATATTATATTATATATTATAGTTATGTTACATGCCCTAGCTAGTCTTCCAGGAATTCGTCAAACGATTGATAGCGCGTAAATTGATATTCTAATGAACGTTCAAAATTGATTTATTAGTGCTTACATTTAATAACTGAGTGATAGTAATTCGAAAGTGTTATAATATGATAGGAATATCTAGTCTTTGTGCTAGTTATAGGCGTTATCACAAAACTATATCAATCTGTTGGCATTATAGCTCATAGCAGAGTAAAACCGTCCAAGTACGTTGTTGTACAGTTGATTAGTGTGGTGTCCATTTGTGCTGATATTAGCACCATCGGGTTCGAATTAGTCCTCTGGGCCGTCTACCATCCACCTTTCCCTACAAGTCTTCAGCTCCAAGTTGCTCTGCGAGCTATGTGACCGAAGTATTGCAGCATTCATTGGAGACAAAATGGTGGATAGTCTTTGTTGGTATTCCATTTTGAGCTGGGCTAATATGGAACCGTTACTGCGGCGTGCGGTCCATGGGATCCGGAGCATATGTCGCCACACCCACATCTCAAAGGGACCGACTTTCTTCAGCATCATCATAGCAGGCACATTACTGCAACCGCCAATCCGCTTGCGCGATTATAGGCATTAATTACCTCCTAATGCGTCCATAAGAGAGGCCTGTCTCCAGAAATGGACTGAAATAAGCTGGTGATGATATTTATTTTGAAATATTACTTTTATGTGTAGGTGACCCATCACGATAACCGTAAGAATTAATGCATTATACCCGTTCCATATACTATACGTGGGATTTTCAATTAACTAGAGTAACTTGACGTTTACGATCGCATAATTCAGATGACATTGATATTATAATACTTTCATACCCATTAAAACCGGTAGTTTTACGTGTTCACATTTATATGGAATGTTTAATTCTATGTATTTATCAACCAGCGGTATGCATTTACTTGTTTTAATTTGAAACCACCTTTCACGCATCGTAAACGTGATGCAAAAACTTTATTAAGATTAATTATAATATACTTACATATGCAAAGCAAACCTTTGTCTTTGCACCACATACTAGTAGCCGTACCATGAGTTGGAAAGCAAAGATAACGTCAATTTTGACTCGATACGTAAAGCTTCTATCGCGCTCGCACTGACATTATTGGAGCGAGCGCGATGGCCTGGTTCTTTACGTATCGAGTTAAACCTAACGTTACCGATCCTTGCAAAGTCATGGTACGACTACATAGTAAAAAATATTTAAATATTTAACCTACGGCTCGTAATGGCTTCCCCTAACGTGGAAAAAGACGACGATAAATAAAAAAAATGTGTTTAAAATAAAATTATTTCGAACTTTATCTGCCTAGACGTTTTTGAATAACTACGGAACCTTATACTGAGCCTCGACATGCTCTTGGCTGGACGTTCTTATTACACAGAATCAAAGTGCATTAGGACATATTTTTTATCAATTGGTCATTTTTATATACTTGTTCTGGTTTGAATTGATAAAAAATCTTTACAAAGCCGTGCTTAACCATATCATCCACGGCTTATCAACTTCAACTAAAAATACTATCGACATCCATCTCGCATTCGATACGTCCATAAACAGTCTGTATAAATTCAACACCGCGTCCTTACAACCATAATAACTTATCTGAATTATACTGTGTGTTACCATCATGCGGGCTTTTAGTAAACTAAGTAATGAGTTATTTGTTAAGCAAACTTAAAGCACTGATTCACCGGAAACTGAAATGTCAATTTTCTAAAAAAATTTGAGTGAAAAGCAAAGTGCCTACTTCGATATGAAACATGAACTATTTTAATTTAAACTTTCGTGAGACATAATAACTATAAAAACGATTTAACTCACATGTATTTAGTCACTACTCGCCATATGTTCAAAGAATAATTATCTGTTGATAATGACTGATCACAGCGTTAGACAACTAAACAGTAGGCACATACGTACTAAACATTATTTTCCCTTCGTATTCACGGATCCGTCCGAATTTATATTTCTGTCTCAATCAGCTTCAGTGCAACAGACACAGACAGTTCATTAATTTTTGTACAAGCGTTATATTGATATCTGGAAGGAAACAAAGTTAGTAATATTGTATTCAGTTAATTTATATATTTTTCTACTCCGGCACTTTTATCTGTCATTTATATAGTCCCGCCAACAAATATAAAAGCTGGACTTACTCAATTTCAGAAAAGTCTATATACTCTATTCTTCAAAAACACCCTAGGCTTATAAAGTCGCTAAAATGCAACTGCTAGCAGAGATACCTACTCAATTTACAACAAATCGCAAACCTGACAACTTAACAAACAACTGGATTCATATTGTCTGAAATAATAACGTATCTAAAATAATTGCTACCAACGTAAGGAAAAAAACGTAAGTGTCTTAGAATCGTCACTGGCAGGCAGCAACTGACAGTTTTTAAAAAAAAAACGTTACCGTGTCTATTACATTCCGTCATTTGTTTTTTCACTGTGTTTCACTGTTATTTTCAGTTTGTGCGGCAATCTTTAAAGTTTAAAATTCTTTTTTCATATTTTTTTGGACTGTGAAGTGAAGAAAATAAATTGAATAATAATAAGATAAGATGGATTATGATGAGGACTTGGTTCTGACACCGGAAGAGATATCGACGGCGGCACAATCAGTTACTGAGAATTTGTTGCCTACAAAATCGCTACATCTTTACGATCAGTCGTACCAGAAATTCACGGCGTGGCGAATCGAACACCAGACTTCGTCATTCTCAGAGAATGTCCTATTCGCATATTTTAAAAGCCTCATAGAATTATTCAAACCGTCTTCACTTTGGGTTGAATATTCAAAACTCAAGGCAACTCTCAACATATACAACCAGACAGACATATCTAAATACGCCAAGTTGCTGGCTTTATTGAAAAGAAAGTCAGAAGGGTTTAAGGCGGAAAAAGGTTTTTTTTTTAGACTTTTTTACCCGATGAATTAAAAAAATTCATTGAGCAAGCACCTGATCGGAATCATCTGTTCAACAAGGTAAATATATAGTTACATATTTCTTGTTTTATTAATGCACTAGTATATTCGGTTAATTATGTTATTTAGGTATTCTGTGTATGCAAATATTGTATTTAATTACATTGTAAGGATTTTTAACACCTAGATTCCTATTTCTTGTTACAGGTGGCTGTAATTTTTGGAATAATGGGGGCTTGTCGCCGGCAAGAGTTACACGATTTAAAAAATAACAATATTATTGATGCCCAGGAAACGCTAGTGGTTCATATAATGAACACCAAGAACCGAATTGATCGCACTTTTACAATAAGAGGGAAATATTACCATATCTGCAAAAAGTACATGAATCTTCGCCCAGATAACTGCAACACTTTGAACTTTTATTATATATATTAATAATATTTCCAATAACACTATTCAAAATTTACATCTCCATTTTCATAAATGAATTAAACGTATAATAATTAAAGTATATTTTCATATAACAAACTGTGTTTTATTTTGTGATTAATATAATCCTTAGTCGTAGAAAAAGTAATGTATGCAACGTTGTTTAACCGAGTCAAAAAATACTCGTGGCGTCTTTATTAACAATTTTCGGCTTCGCCTCAAATTGTTACTTACGCCACTCGCCTTTTTTGACCTCTCTTAAACAACTGTTGCATAAAATACTATTGTGAAAGCTTGAAAACGATCACTAGTAATGAGCATTATTAATCCTTTTTATAAAAGCCCGCGTGATAGGGACATCCTGTATTTATGAGCTCATATGACCTTATAGTACTGAGGGTTGTGAAGAACATTGCCCTCCCTCTTATTCATAGACAATAAATTGAAATCAGAGGGACAGTGATCTTGTTATTTGTTAACGTTACATAATTATAGTTATAACGATATAACTAGTTTATCTTGAGAGTAATGGTGTGGAAATTGTGAATAATATTATAAGTTGCGGGGTCGCTTTTGTTTTGATAGTGCTTTACTACTAGATGTAGTTTTTTATTGAATAGGTATTTTAGTTGGACTTCACATACACCCTTGAATTTCTTCGCAGATGTATGTAGGAGGTTTCCTCACGACTTCTACTTTAACGTAAAGCTATTGTGAATATCAAATGATATTTCGTACATAAGTTTTTTGAAAAACTCATTGTTACGAGCCGGGGATTGAAGCCACGACCGCTGCGTAGCAAAGAATCAAAGCGAAGAAAAACCTTTTTTGGGGCACTTTTTCTTTTTAAAAGATCCATCCAACGATACCACACACTACAGATTTCATCCAATCGCTAACGCTCATTTGCAAGCGAAACGTGGCGAAGCGCAAAGTAACCAACTGTCTTTGTCGCTAATAAGCAATAGTAACAGAGCGTTAGCGATTGGCAACTTGGTTATACTATTTTTCAGTTGAAACCTGCTAATTTGAATTATTTCATAATCACGCACTTTCAGAACACAATTTGGTTTTATCACTAACTTAAAACCTTAAACCTAGGGTTCATATACATTTTTTGTTAAATTTATTGAACGCAACGGAGAGTTGTCGAATTTGCGGACGATTGTGGTAGACACACGTCTTTGAGTGGCTTAAGGTTGTAGTACCTTCGAAACATTAAGCACAGATGTCGCTAGTGATTAGTTTCACAATACCATTGACTAAATTCGCTCTGATTCACGGAAGCTCGTCTGGTGTAATTAGAAGCATATTGGACCGGCAATCCAGAGGAAGCGGGTTCGAATACCGTGACAACCAGAGTCTTTCGCAGTTGATTTTTTTCTATAGTAAGCACATCTGTTATGTTATGACATTGTAAAATTATTGATACGTATTTATTAGTATTAAAGTAAAAATATCTCGATCTGCGAACGTGTTTCACGATGTGTCCAAGACGTCAAATATTATGGAAAGTCAGCCATATTTGTTTGCCTTTTTTTACTTTCAACTGAAAAATTGTATACGTACTCTGGTCGGTATGTCGATGCCCTAATATTACAAAGTTCTATGTTGTACTTTTGTCAGCTTGAAAATTGAACTTTGTCCCACTGACACTTAGTCCAGATTTAATTACCCCGAAAATATAACATAGAACTCTGTAATATTGAGATAGCGATGTAACGACGTACTCGATAGCTACCTATAGCGGATCGTCCTCGAATCTGACAGCTGTCACCTGTCACTGTCATCCCCGCATCCGTGCTCGGCAGGACCGAATGGTTCCACTTAGTTGCTGTCAATAATCAGTTTATTTACTACTGTTACATAAAGGTATTCTCAAGTTTGTGCTCGTCGGTTTGTAAGTAAAACTTTTCAAACTTGTGTTAAAACTTTATCAATGTTATCTTGAGGTGTATTCAGACCAAACGAGCATTCGCTATTCTATCCCCCACTCTCCTAAATCAACGAATCACGTTTTGTGTAACGATCGAATTTCGTAGAGTGGGGGATAGAATAGCGAATGCTCGTTTGGTGTAAATGAAATGAACATTTAAACGATTCGTAAATACGAATGGGACGTCGTATGACGTAAGCGCCATCGACAATAAGGTCCCTTTGGTAGATAACGCGACGTTTTAACCTAAGGCCAGCCGTACACCTGTGGGTTATAGGGACGGGGCTATACTAAGGAATGAGATAGTGATATTCACCTCTCATTCCTTAGTATAGCTCCGTCCCTATAACTTACGTAAGAACTTACAGGTGTACTGTTGGCCTAAGTATTTTTGAGGAATAACAGGTACAGTCAATTGGAACCCTAGGCTACTCGGGAACCTCGTCAAAGAGACACTCTAAAGGACATTGTTAGAAATCTCTTACTAGTTGTCACTGTGACATGGTTTTAGAGGGGTCTAGGGTTCCATTTGGTTGAGTGTATAGTTCATGTCATGAAATATAAATTGGAAACTTTCTACCTACATTATAGTAAAAATAAACATTAAATTTATATTTCTCGAACTATACCTACGTTTTTCGTTTATTTTTGCCACGCACAGCTAAATTGTGGAATGAGCTGCCTTCCACGGTATTTTAAGACCAATACGACATTCAAACCTTCAAGAAGAAAGCGTTCTCCTATCTGAAAGACAACGCACTTGTGATTACCCTGGTGTTGCGGGAGGTCATGGGCGGGCGGGTAGTCGCTTACCATCAGGTGTTCGTTTGGCACCTATTAAATAAAAAATACGGCTTAGAAAAGAAAAACCTATTGAATGTTATGCAGAAAATGTATCTCGCTACCAAAATTCTGCGGCTCTCAAAAACATATTGGATACGGACTATTTTGAATACGAATAACGTCCTTATTTTGCAAAAAAACGAGTATTAATTGTAATTAATAAGAAACACGCATATAATGGCATGTTTGTAGTTGTCACGGTTACTGCAGATAACCTGAAGTGTTCAGGCAACCTGCGTACGTGATGCGATAACCGGGCGTCGACCCCGATCAATGAAATTCTCTGTTCTAATATTAAGTATAGTACATGTGGATCTAGACCTGGCTGCCCAGTTTGTATTCACTTCTAATGTGTATAGTATTTGTAGTAATTTAAGAATGTAAATATTGTAACTTGTTTATTAGTGCTCATGTTACATAAGGAAGAGCGATGTCTCCCAAGTCCCAACACAGGCATTTCTTGCTTACAGGGAGGCACTTGACTATCCCTTGTAGGTATTTTGTTTTAAAGTGCATTCAGACCGAAAGAGCATTCGCTGTTCTATCCCCCGCTCTACGAAATCAACCAATCACGTTTTGTGTAACGATCGAATTTCGTAGAGTGAGAGGTTAGAATAGCGAATGCTCGCTTGGTCTGAACGCACCTTTAAATGTGTTTAATAATATAATGAACATATAATTTATTATTAAAGTATACATTTCAGACTGTAGAAGTCACAATATTAAAATTCATTAACATTTTCGTAGTTAAGATAGAGGTAAATAGCAGCCCCCAAATTTTCCCGTGGGGGTCGTAAGAGTCGACTAAGGAATTGAAGTGTCAATGGACTGTTACTCAATACTGTGTTATTCTTAAAGAAGATTGATGATGGGCAGTAGCATCACCATAAGGTGCATTTAGTCATTCTATCCCCACTCATTCTATCCCCCACTCTACGAAATCAACGAATTTCGTCGAATCACGTTTTGTATAACGAACGAATTTTGTAGAGTGGGGTATAGGATGAGCGAATGCTCGTTTGGTCTCAATGTACCTATATAGTGGACACACTACTGCGAACGCCAACCCGTTTGCCCAGCGTGGCGAATATAGGCATTTACCTCCTATCCTAATGCGTCGATACGCATAATTAATAGGAGGGCCTACGTTCAGCAGTGGACTGAGAGAAGCTGATGACATGACAAGGCACGGTAAATTCGTTAAAATTAATATTTTTAAGATAAAAGGCAGCCATACTCGGTTCAATAAACTGTAGGAGCATAGAAAATAATTGCTTGTTGAATGCTCACGTATACTTCACTGAAAATGTAACTATCAATACGTTCAAAGTTGGCTTCTCAAGAACTTTTGAGTGTTTTGATAAATACCTCCCACTTTGTAGCTTGCCATAAGGGCGGCTTATTTAATTCCTATAAATGTACAAGCCAATTTTGTTCTAATGGTAACCCACAAAGTGGGATATTTTTTAATAACACAAAACTATAACCCAGTCAAAAGTTTACAAGCGTGCAATTCTACAAAATTGTAAATTTTTTGTATGGGAACTTATAGAATTTTGCAAATTGTACGCTTGTAAAGTTTTGTAGTATATGCCTCTACCCCTTAGAAAAAAATCATGTAAAATAAAAACAAACCCTTAAACTACACAATTACGTAGAATATCAATATTCCTGTGAGTACTCGCGTCGTTTGGCAAAATACATAATCTGGTAACTAGGTTACGCACAACTTGTAAACTGATATCGACGTTACACAAGTTGCTCTTATCAGTTCATGAGTTTGATTGGCTTTATAGTTACAGACACGGTCATAATGGGTTTACAAGTAATGTAATAAGAATTGATACTCTGGAAAAGAGGCAGACCAATATTTAAATGATAATAAAATCAATGGCTATCTAAAATACGAATACGAAAACAAAAAAAATCATAATCACGCACTTTTAGAACACAATTTTTGTTTTATCACCAACTTAAAACCTTCAGTTCAAAAATATTTTTGGTTAAAATGATTGATATTTATTATTATTTAGCGTAAAAATGATCCAATGAGCATTAATATGTATTTTACTAATAATAGCGTAAGATTTTTATTTTAAGTTTATATTTTTACTAACATTAGCGTAAGGTTTTTTTTATTTTATTTACTTTTATTTTATTTTGATTATTTATTTCTATGGATACCTGGTGTCTGAAAATAAAGATTTTCATTTTCATTTTTCAAAAATGTATACCTATTCTGCGAACGTGCTTCACGATATTATTATTTTTTTTTTTTATACCACGTCGGTGGCAAACAAGCATACGGCCCGCCTGATGGAAAGCAGTCACCGTAGCCTATGGGCGCTTGCAACCCCAGGGGTGTCACATGCGCGTTGCCGACCCAATAAGAACTTGTCTTATTATGTGTCAAAGATGCAAAAGTTTTATGGAAAGTCAGCCAGCCATATTTATATACAATTTTTTTTTGCTATCTACAGTCGAATGGTATTGTTTCACGAGAGTCGAGGTCACTCGCACAACATGGAATTTGTAATCAGTATTATGCACTAACAGCAAATCGAATAAATAGCAATCGCTCACTCCAATAAATAAGTGCGAGCGCGATATAATTCTTTACGTATCAAGTAAAACCTAACGTAACTGATACTTGAAAACCCATGGTACGACTCGACGACTACTTTGGAAGGTCGAGTCGATCTCGTATCGGCTTATTCAGCCATCAGGATGCTTAGCCAAGTTGCCAATCGTTAGCGCTTAGTAGCGTATCGTTGTTTTCCCTCTCTGTCACTCTTTCATATTAGTGCGACAAAGACAGTTAGCTGCCTTTCGCTTACGATTGACGATTAAGCGTTAGCGATTGGCAACTTGTCTTTAAGCACCCAGAAACAGTATTCCCACAGCATTGCATCATAAATCGTCTGCCATAGACGCAAGGCTTATGATGACAATTTTGTTATTTTTTCCGAATTATAGACACATGAGCCTCTCTGTAGCCGTACCATGAGTTAGAAAGTAAAGGATACGTTAGGTTAGATTAGTAGTATTGAGTAAACAATACGTAAGGCATTCTATCGCGCTTGCGCTGACACATTGGAGCGAGCGCGATGGCTTGGTGGCTTATGATGGTCCCGTTTTATCTATTTATCGTGCTACGAGTCACTTTCGCACTTACATGGGTCATTGTCAGTCCGAAAAACAAAAGTTGTCCACTCGGTGGTCAAAAGTTAACAGCTTTTATAAATCTGTTACAATTTGATTGCATAGGGCTATACAGGGTGGGAAGGAGTATACCGACAGACTTTACCAATGCATTTTTGATAACAAAAGAAGTAAAAAAAAATATGTGACATATGTCATTATCGAACAAAAAAAAATTATTTGGTTATTCCGTTTTTTAATATTTTGTTTTTTTTTTTTTGTACATGACCAGTAATAAATTGTAGGGAAAGAATTTTTTTTTCAGGGTTTTGGATATTTTTTTTTTGTTGAACATTTTTCTGAAACTTTTTCCTCATTTTCTCTAACTTTAATCAGTGTGTATGTCGAGATGAAAACTACTAGTGTAAGAATTTTAATCGTGCAGGCATTTTTCAGTGACTTGTGATGAAAATAGTTTTTTGAATAACATGTCATTATCTCTTAAACTAAGCCGAATCCAGAAAAGTTCATATGAGATTATAGCCTCAAAATGTCTTCAGGAATACACCTTTCAAGTTTGTCGGTATACTTACCAGCCACCCGGGGAACCTAGTTGTACCGTCAAATGTTTTATCCCTAAATTATTACAGGAATTCCTTAACTTAAGGTATGTCCACCAAATAAGCCTTCTGGATGCTTAGCCAAGTTGCCAATCGCTAACGCTTAGTAGCGTATCGTAGTTTTCCCTCTCTGTCACTCTTTCATATTAGTGCGACAAAGACAGTTAGCTGCCTTTCGTTTACGATAGACGATTAGCACCCTGCTTTACGTATCGAGTAAAATCTAACGTTACCGATACTTGCAAAGTCATGTTGTACTGTTCATGAGCGCGGTCAATCGGTGAGGGGGACTTATCGCGCCCGGCAAGGTGTTATTAAACCATGATTTACCACCGAGTGGCTGTCTGAGATACGCTTTATTATCCGTGGCTTCTTAGATTATGACAGCCCGGAAGGTTCATAAAAACACATAAGAGCCTTCAGGAAAGAAAAAAAACCATGATTATTGCTCTTGCTATTTGAGCTATTGACAAGACAAATATCAGTTTTTAGGCTAACATGGTCATAGACATTATTTTACTAGTATGCGATCTTCATCATGAAGATGGTACCTATTTACAACAGTGCCGCAATATCGGGTACTCAAAAATTATAATTACAATTTACATAGTAAATATCCCGTTCTAAGTCATATTGAGACGAATGACGTCCTAAATTATCAAATTTTGTAAGATTTAATTTTTACGTTGTTTACTTATTTCTCCTTTGACAGTTATGCAAAAGAAAGAGGTACCTCTTGTTGCCACGGCTATATGTGGTCACGCACGGTTCCAATAACTAAAATAGGTAAAGTTATGCTACACTATCATGGTCTGGCCTATCATTGTATCTAGGAGAAGTTTCATAAGTTGCGAATCTTGCATAGAGAATGTTCTCAGCAATTAAAATTTTACAAGCTATCTAATCATGCCAAAACAATGTATATACATGCCTTTTAAGGTATATTTTATGCCTTGTTTACTCAATTGTGAAATACAATATTATTCCTAACACTTTTTTATAAGTTTTATATTCTCTATGAGAACTTACCTACTCTTAAATTCTCATGAAAATTTCCGAGTATAAACCCGCAATTTTGAGAATGTTCTACAACTTGTACATTGCTAGCCTGACCACGACATTGGTCGAAAGCGACCAGCGGCGAGCGAATCCATAAGTTGGAGCGTGAGGTCGGTATCGGAACTTCCCCTCACTCCGGTTTTCCGCCCCGCCGGTCGCCTTAGGGTCTGACCAAACCAATCGACGCGGAGTCGGCTTTCGCCGAGTGTTTTACACCACACTATTCGCATTTAGCCGATCGACCGTCTCCGCGGTTGAACACCTGCGTTAAGCAGTCTCACCCTCCTTACGGCCGTCGAAACGCTCGATCGGCTGCGATTTGCTACCGCAACAGTTGTAAAGCGGCGGTCGGCTCTCCCGTGCTCCGTCTTGCCGTCGAGACGTCAGACAGCACGCGTACAGCCGTTGAGTCCGACGAACAGATAGATAGGACAACGGGTGATCGGCAATCGTAAATCTCATTTTTGGAGACTAGTTGTTAGTAACTAGTTTGAAATTGAACAGACGTGTAAGATTTCGACAGTATTACTTCGTGTTATCAGATCTATTGCAGATTTTAATGTAAGTAATAATTCAAATTAATAAATACAAACGCATCAGTAGCTACTTCGGCCGTCATCGGCTCTTTTCGGCCGTCGTCAGCTATGTTCGGCCGTCGAAGACGCTGAACGGCTTCCGCCAGCTCTGACCGGTCCTTATCGTAGGTACTCGGCCGTGATCGGAGCCGTTCGACTCTTTTCGGCACCGTACGGCGGTATTAGGAGATTTAGGAATGCGAACGTGTGCGTTAGGCTGCAAACGGGGTCGTACGAATGCGAACAGCTTTATGGCAAAACGCCGTTTTCCCGTCGAAAGACGTCGTTTCGCGTGGGCCGAGCCGATTTACGATGTCCTCGCTCTTATTGCGTTGACATAAAGCTTTTTCCGTACGCGATTAGCCGAAACGGCGTCGACTAGTTTGGTGAGACCCTTAGGGTTTCACCAAACCAATCGACGCGGAGTCGGCTTTCGCCGAGTGTTTTACACCACACTATTCGCATTTAGCCGATCGACCGTCTCCGCGGTTGAACACCTGCGTTAAGCAGTCTCACCCTCCTTACGGCCGTAGAAAGGCTCGATCGGCTGCGATTTGCTACCGCAACAGCTGTAAAGCGGCGGTCGGCTCTCCCGTGCTCCGTCCTGCCGTCGAGACGTCAGACAGCACGCGTACAGTCGCCGAGTCCGACGAACAGATAGATAGGACAGCGGGTGATCGGCAATCGTAAATCTCATTTTTGGAGACTAGTTGTTAGTAACTAGTTTGAAATTGAACAGACGTGTATGATTACGACAGTATTACTTCGTGTTGTCAGATCTATTGCAGATTTTAATGTGGGTAATAATTCAAATGAATAAATACAAACGCATCAGTAGCTACTTCGGCCGTCATCGGCTCTTTTCGGTCGTCGTCAGCTATGTTCGGCCGTCGAAGACGCTGAACGGCTTCCGCCAGCTCTGACCGGTTCTTATCGTAGGTACTCGGCCGTGATCGGAGCCGTTCAACTCTTTCCGGCACCGTACGGCGGTATTAGGAGATTTAGGAATGCGAACGTGTGCGTTAGGCTGCAAACGGGGTCGTACGAATGCGAACAGCTTTATGGCAAAACCCCGTTTTCCCGTCGAAAGACGTCGTTTCGCGTGGGTCGAGCCGATTTACGATGTCCTCGCTCTTATTGCGTTGACATAAAGCTTTTTCCGTACGCGATTAGCCGAAACGGCGTCGACTAGTTTGGTGAGACCCTTAGACTAATGTCGTGGCCAGGTCATTAGGGCACACAATATTTACTAGGTAGACACATATAAAGCAAAATTTCATTTAAAAATATGTTGCGTAAGCATTTGTTCGAAAATATTCGCGACTAAGTGTTGTGTCTTGTCTCGCACCAGGTACAGATATATATATATATATATATATATGTATATGTGTTGTAGCCTCTAGTAAATTAAACTACTTTAATAGTTTACCATTTTAATCATGGATAAAGTACAATCTATAGGTTCTTGTTAATGTCTAGGACACGTGCGGCGGCTTCAGTGGTTAGAAGGAAAGAGAGATTTCTGGGCTCGGTGCTCCGCTTTTGTGGTGTCGAGCGCCCGCAACCTGGGCGCTGTTGTCGCGCTCACGGAGCCCTCTGATTGGCTACCGACGGTCGTCTGGATTGGTCAACGCCGGTGCCGGTGTTACCAGGCGTTAACATACTCCGGGGCGCTGAAAGAGTATCTTTCAGGAATCCCTTTCTTGCATAGGTAACGGGCATATTCTGTTGAGTGCTCGCTTGACGAGCCCCCTGGCAGTGTTGAGGTCCGCGACACGCGGCACGCCATCCTTGCCGGGGTATAGCTTGACTACCCTGCCCATGCGCCACAGCAGCGGTGGTAAGCCTTCCTCTTTGATGAGCACCAGCTCTCCCAGGCGTAGATCGCGTTGTCTTTCGCGCCACTTGTAGCGTTGCTGTTGTAGAGACACGAACTCCGACGACCACCGCTTCCAGAAGTGTTGACGCAGCTGCTCCAGCTTGAGGTAGCGGTCCAGGCGTTGTGGGTTCCGGTCTTCAAGTGGCGGCGACGGCAGCGACTCGAGCGCCCTAAAAACCAGAAAGTGCCCGGGAGTAAGGGGGTCTAAGTCATTGGGGGAGGAGGATAGTGGACAGAGTGGTCTACTGTTCAATATTGCCTCTACTTGAGTGAACAAGGAGGACAGCTCTTCAAATGTGAGATGAGTAGTACCTAATACTCTTTTTAGATGAAATTTAGCACTTTTAATACCGGCCTCAGCATAGCCGTTAAAGTTAGGAGCGTAAGCTGGCGCAAATTTAAATTTAATACCTTGACCAGCTGCAAAATCAGATATATCATTTTGATATAGTTTATAAAAGTCATTAATCTCTTTAGCTGCAGCTACAAAGTTTCTACCGTTATCACAGAACAACTCCGCGGGCTTACCGCGTCGGGCGATAAATCTGCGAAGTGCAAGCATAAATGAATCTTTAGACAGGTCGCTTACAGCTTCTAAATGTACACATTTATATCTTAGACATATAAATAGACACATATAACATTTGGTAATTTTGCATCCACGTCCGCGGCGATCGGTTATGAAATAGGGACCAGCTAGGTCAAGCGCAGTTGACGTGAATGGAAAATCAGTGTTTGTGCGTTGTTCGGGTAAGTTGCCCATAATATTTTTTAAAGTTTGACCAGAAATACGCCTACAAGTGACACAATTGCGGGCCGTGCTTCTTGCGAGATGTCTGCCTCCGACCGGCCATATACTGTCTCGAACTGAACATAATAACAACTGTGGCCCTGCATGTAAGAGACGTATGTGTTCATGTGTAAAAATGAGTCTGGTTAGAGTGTGTTTAGCACGTAATAACATGGGATGCTTCTGGTCGTAGCTACGATCAGAAGCCTCCAGCCTCCCCCCGACTCTCAAGATGCCTTGAGAGTCAAGGAACGGAGACAGAGTTGTGATATGTGATTTAGGGCTCAACCTGTGACCTTTGTGCATCGTTTCTATTTCAGACTTAAACGACTGTTGTTGAGCAATTTTGACTAAAGTATGTAGCGAGTCTGCGAGTTCCTGCGCCGACAGCGATCCCGCTAGTTTAGGTAATCTAGGTTTACAGTTATTAATGAAACGGCGCACATAAGCCATGGCGTGTTGTAATCTTTTATATTTTGAAAACCTATCAAAATCAATGATCGATGGCTCAGGTTCTAAAGTTGTAAGCATAGAAGTTACCTTGATTTCAGGCAAGACCTCCGGAGGCACAGAATTCAAGTCTGGCCACTCAGCTTCAGGTTTTAGTAGGAACTCGGGGCCATGCCACCAAAGAGCGGCTCCAGAGACATGTTGTGGGTCTACGCCACGGGTTGCGAGGTCACTTGGATTTTCTTTGGTAGGTACATGTCTCCAGGTAGCTCCTGGGGTGAGACTGGCTATAGCTGCCACTCTGTTGGCCACAAAGGTCTTTAATTTGCTAATGTCAGTTTTTAGCCAAGCCAGGCAGCAGCTAGAGTCAGTCCAGAATATTGCACGAGAGACAGGACGTCTCCAGGCTTTTACTACAGCTGCGTAGGTTCGCGCAGCTAACAAGCAACCTGACAATTCAAGTCGTGGTATGCTGGTTCTCTTGATTGGAGCAATTCTGTCTCTCGCACACAGTAGGTGTACTTGTTGTTCACCCGAGCCTGAAATTGTTTTAACATAAATGCAGGCTGCATACGCAGTTTCTGCTGCATCAGAAAAGCAGTGTAATTCTATTGTGGAGGGTGCATCACACAACACAAATCTAGGTACACTAAGCATTTTTATATGATGTAGGTTTTTAATGAATCGCGTCCAGATTCGCTGGATTTCTGGTGAAACCGGTTCGTCCCAATCTTTGCCTTCTTTCCATAAGGTTTGCAGTAATATTTTAGGTTTAACTGTGCACAGACTTAACAGGCCTAAGGGATCAAAGACTTGGAACGTTTTTGATAATATTGATCTCTTTGTAACCTTTTCATCAGATTCATAAGGCTTAATTGCATAGTTTAGAATATCTTGGCTGGGCAGCCAGCCCTGTCCAAGTGTTTGACAAGATTGGCTCAATGCCAAATGATCATTTTGATTAATAGAATCAGAACTTAATAACTCGTTTGAATTCGAGCGGTATTTACGTAGGTTAAAGCAACCGGCGGTTAGGACCTTTGATACCTCGGCCTGTATATGAAGCAGTTCTTTTACAGAATCTGCGCCTGTCAGTAAGTCATCGCAATAAAAATCATTTTGTATTATAGTCTTAACTAATGGATCCTTGCTCTCAGCCCCCAACTGCCACAAACAACGCGCCGCTAACCAGCTGGAAGAGGCGAAGCCATAAGTAACAGTATTTAAGGTCAAAGAACGAATAGGTAGGTGCTCGTTTTCACGCCACAAAATGACTTGCAAGTGTCTATCTGCTTCATTAATTAAGATTTGACGATATTGTTTTTCTATATCAGACGACAGCACATATCTATACTGTCGGAATCTAAGCAATATGTCAAATAACGAGTTTTGTATGTTAGGTCCTACCATCTGGATATCATTAATAGAATAACCAGAGGAGGTTGGGCAGCTGCCATGAAAGACTGCCCTTAATCGTGTAGATTCACTGTCCTTCATCACTGGGTGATGAGGGACGTGATAAGCATTGTAACATTGCTTAGATTCCGACAGATGACCTAAACTTTCATATTCGTTTATGAAATCAGTATACATTTTTTTAAGTTCAGGTTGTTTACTGAAACGTTTTTCTAAGTTGAATAGGCGTTTTTTAGCAATGTTAAATGTGTTGCCTAGGCAGTCGGGCGTATCCTTTAAAGGTAGACGCACTACAAACCTGCCATCAGATTGGCGATATGTGGTATCTGTGAAATGTTTTTCTATGGGATGAGAATCGAACTCACCTCCATTTTTGAAGTCCGCTTCTTGCGGTACCTCCTGCGTCTCCCAGAACTTAGTCATTTGGGCAGACAGGTCAGACATGCAGCAATGAGTACTTGTGTTTAATGAGTTTACATAGGCAGTGGCGCCCTCTATCGGACCGGCTACAAGCCACCCAAGCTTTGAAGGGATAAGAAAGGTGCACTTACTACCTTGCAATGTTTTTGCCCTTCCAGTAACGATCGACCAGAACAATTCAACTCCCAATAGCATATCTATTTGAGATGGAACGTTAAAGGTTGGATCTGCAAGTTTCATCGATGCAGGTAAGTTAAGATAACTAATATCAACATATTTTTTAGGAAATTGATCAGTTATTTTATTTAAGACAAGAAAGTCTGCGTTAGCATTGAAATTGGTCAGTTTAGATTTTATATGAGCTGCGCACCTCATAGGTTTATAGGTCAGAGAGGTATTTCCTATTCCCGTTACATTTGTGGCAGTTAGAGGCTGAAGGTCAAGTTGCAGGCGTTGCCTTAACGCTTCAGTAAGATAATTAGACTGTGAACAGTTATCCAAGAGACATTTGATTGTCTCTCTCTTATTGTTGACAGGATTTACAATTTCAATTAGAGCAGTAGAGAGCAATGCTTCACTACTGTTGAGAGAAGTATTAGCAGTGAGGGTGTTTCGCACCTCGGCACTGTCAGAAGTTACCATTGTTGAGGAGGAAGTAGCTTCCTCCCTAACGCTGTCGGTGGGTTGGCTTATTTGATCTGTGTTAGACCCACTAGACAGATTGTTGGTGGTTTGTGTGTTGTTGTGTAGGTATGTGTTGTGACGTCTCTTACATACACGACAACCGTTGAGCTTGCACTGACGGGTCTCGTGTTCCGGGCGGAGGCAGACATGGCAGAGTCTCAGAGTGGACGCCCGCGACCAGCGCTCGTCGACCGACATCTTTTTGAAGGCTGGGCAGTCGTACACTCTGTGATCACCACGGCACACGACGCACGGCCGACCTTTGTTGTCACCTTGTTTTTCTGAAATCATGAAGGTTTTTATGTTTTTATCATGTTTAAATGAATTTTTATTAGTCACAGGCTCTAACCTGTGATTAGATTGTTTTTCTCTTTTAGATCGGTACAGGTTTTCTAATATGTCTGCACGATTTTTTAGAAATTCTTTGAAATCTTCAAGTGTAGGCCACTCTTGAAGAGTATTTCTGTGCTCTTCCCATTTTGAATATGTATTTGAGTCTAATTTTGCAGCTAACATGTGAATTAACATTGTATCCCAATGCTCCGTAGGTTGACCTAATATTTTCAACGCTCGGAGGTTTTTAGTGAAATTATCGCTTAAAAATCTAAGCGACTTATCAGACTCCCGCTGTATACTTTCCATATTAAATAATGCATTCAAATGATTAGTAATTAATTGCCTTTTATTACTGAACCTGTCACACAGCAGTCTCCAGGCCTCAGTATAGTTGACAGCTGAAACTTCTAAATTTGCAATTACACGAGCAGCCTCGCCTTCAAGGTATGAACTTAAATAGTGAAACTTGTGGATCGGCTTAATGTGGTCATTGTTATGAATCAGAGATTCATAAAGGTCCTTAAATTCCATCCATTTATAATAAGATCCATCAAACTTATTTATTTTAATTTGAGGCAACTTGAAGCCGAGGTGCTCAGAATGACAACCGCCCGAAGAACAAGTTTTTACAGACGGCTCAGGTGAGGGTTTCTGAGCTTGAGAGCGTTCTAATATATTTTGAGCTACAGCTATAGCAGAATTAATGTGAGATTCATTAGCGTCCCTTTCTAGGAGCTCACTCTCAAGGCTTTCAGAATTAACTACCTCAATCGAAGTTTGCAGCTCGTCTAGGCGCGTGGATAACTCTATAACTTTATTTAATCTTAAGGTAAGCTCATTAAATTTAATTCCCGTTAACACTTCATCATCCTTAATTGTATTTAAATAACCACGAAATTTAGAAACTTGACCCTTTATGGATCCACGCTTAATGCGTAACTCGGCCAAGAGAGCTTCCTTTTTTGCAGCTTCAGTCATGTTGAATTTTGTTTGTTAACTGAGCTGGCAAAAACAGACGAATTGATTTGAGAAAAAATATTATTTAGAGTTAAAAAGTATCCACGTCAGCAAAAAGTTAACTTGGCAAAACAGCTCACGCCCCTGATGCCTTCAACAGCTACGCCGAGGTGGCCCGGTGCGCAGCCACGTGGTCGCACGTGGCACGCGAAGCACACGTGGGCACGTGGTATGTATGCGTGGCACGCGGCGCGCACGTGGGCAGCCTCGTCACTGAAATCGTGCAAAAGAAAGGGTGCATATGCGTGCAAGAACCAAAGCGCAGGCAAGGGTGGCGTGAAGTTGAATGAAATTGTTTATGTCAGCAAAGAGAAAAGGAATAAGTTAAATTAATTTTAGAATGGCACACGTGCGCTTGCAAACAAGGGTTTTTTAAGTGCAAATGAATTAAACGTAAATGCGTAGGCAAGCTGGCGATAACATAGGCACAAACAAGCCGCTTCAGTCAGGTTTTAAATAAACGCGTTAGGTATTTATTATTATATCTTTAAAGGAATGCACAGGTTTTCACTGCACTGCCTTATTTAATTAAGAAAGCCTAAATGGATAGGCACTGAAGCGGTATTTAAGTTAACTCACACAACGTGCACTGAGAGGTTAGGTATTTGAAGATCACTAAAAACAAGCTGATAAGAAACTGTCCTGTAGGTAAAACACAAATAGATGCAATAAATCGCAGTAGGCACTCAGTTTAAAGACAATTTAGTTGGGATTCAAGGTTATTTAAGTTAAAGTAATTTGTCGAGTTTAGTTACGTAAGGGTCAGAGATCAATGAACTGCAAAATAGGTATGTTTAGGTTAAATTGTTGTCAAGTTTGTAGTCAGAATATGGAAATTGAGAATTTGAATTAGAATAAGAAAGAAGGGACTTGACTTAGGCTTAAAAGTGGGTACGGATGGGCACTTTAGGTATCAGGGCACTCGCCTTGTCTCGCCGCGCGCCACGCGGTCGCGTCGTTTTACCCGACGCCGTCGATCGTCCGTCCCAATCTCACGGTTCTCTGGTCTTCGCCGCAGCCGTCCCTCAGCAGTCCTCCTCTTCGGGCACGTGTTACTGTGCTGGCGGCGAAGGCTGGCGGTAGCTGGATTCGGCTTGCGACGTCGTCGGCTCCAAGCGCACGACGCTCCAATATGGCCGACGCAAGTCAGGCTCTGCAATTTTAAATAATAGACCTGCCGCACGTGTCCTGTCACGGTCGCCAATTATGTTGTAGCCTCTAGTAAATTAAACTACTTTAATAGTTTACCATTTCAATCATGGATAAAGTACAATCTATAGGTTCTTGTTAATGTCTAGGACACGTGCGGCGGCTTCAGTGGTTAGAAGGAAAGAGAGATTTCTGGGCTCGGTGCTCCGCTTTTGTGGTGTCGAGCGCCCGCAACCTGGGCGCTGTTGTCGCGCTCACGGAGCCCTCTGATTGGCTACCGACGGTCGTCTGGATTGGTCAACGCCGGTGCCGGTGTTACCAGGCGTTAACAAATATATTCTTATTAACAGGGTTTCGCCCATTTTTAGTGTTAATATTTGACAGATTTGACTATCTGTGAAATGAAGTTCATTGAAAATCAAATACGTATATTTGCTCATTTATCAACATTTTTATTGAAAATTAATATTTTTCTAGATTCTCAAAAATAAAATTCATGTTATTTATTTAAATTCGTTGATTAATCTGGCTTGAACTAAACACTACTTCGTTATTATTTTATAAGTTATTCATTTATTCAAGTAAAAAATGTTTGTAACATCGACTCCACTGCTCTCTGTTCCATAAATGCCACCAAAATCCTAACCCTAGTAATAATAATAACATTAATAACAATGATACCTCGTGCGAAACTAAATGTAATTTTTGGTAACCGTTATAATGGCGGGACCAGATTCTGAATTCGATCGATTCATATTGCATTATTTAGTACTGAATTAGTACTATTTGGTACCAGTTGTAAAATAATTTGTACCTCTTCAATTTCAAAGTTATATTCAATCAGTCTGGTCCCGCCATTATAACGTTATAATGGCGGAACCAGGTCCTGAATTCTGTCGATTCATATTGCTTTATTTAGTACTGAATTGGTACTATTTGGTACCTTTTGTAAAAAAAGTACCTCTTTTCAAAGTTATATTTGAAATAGTCTGGTCCCACCATTATAATGTTATAATGGCGGAACCAAGTCCTGAATTCTGACGATTCATATTTCATTGTTCAGTACTGAACTGGTACTATTTGGTACCTGTTGTAAAAAAATTAGTACCTCTTCCATTTCAAAAATTATATTTCGAATAATCTGGTCCCGCCATTATAACGTTATAATGGCGGAACCAGGTCCTGAATTCTGTCCATATTCTGTCGATTCATATTGCATTATTTAGTTCTGAATTAGTACTATTTGGTACATCTTGTAAAAAAAATTGTACCTCTTCCATTTCAAAATTATATTTGAAATAGTGTGGTTCCGCCAGACCATTTGAACCAGACTATTTCCCGCCATTATAACGTTATAATGACGGGACCAGACTATTCGAAATATAATTTTGAAATGGAAGAGGTACTATTTTTTTTTACAACAGGTACCAAATAGTACCAATTCAGTACTAAACAATGCAATATAAACCGACAAAATTCAGAACCTGGGTCCGCCATTATAACGTTATAATGGCGGGACCAGACTATTTCAAATATAACTTTGAAATGGAAGAGGTACTATTTTTTTTACAAATGGTACCAAATAGTATCAATTCAGTACTAAATAATGCAATATGAATCGACAGAATATGGACAGAATTCAGGACCTGGTTCCGCCATTATAACGTTATAATGGCGGGACCAGACTGATTGAATATAACTTTGAAAAGAGGTACTTTTTTTACAAAAGGTACCAAATAGTACTAATCCAGTACTAATAAATAATGCAATATGAGTCGATCGAATTCAGGATCTGGTCCCGCCATTATAACGGTTACAATTTTTGTGGACCAACTCAAATTATTTTATAAAATATTTTTTAAGTTATTTATTTTAAGTAGGTAGACTAGGTAGTAACACTACGATGTACCTATATACAGTTGTGTGCAAAATAATAGCAGCAGTCAAAAAATAGCAGTCAATAAGAAAATTAAAACTTGGAGGAATTATTTTGGGATTTTTTTTGTTATTCAAGTACATAACATAATATTCATTCAAAATGAACTGCAAACTTTACTGAAGTAATATTGAAAGTAAGACAAACGTGGCCATGAAAACCAGCTTTTTTACTCCCTAGCAGGAATGGTGTTCAAAACTGAAATACCTAATGGAAAATACACAATTGTGTGCAATTATTGTAGTTTCGTATCTTGTCTATTGTTGTCAACCAAAGCTTTAATATACACCCATCTCATCCAGAAATATATTTTTTTTCCTGTATGACCATCTTCCTCACAGAGTGATTTTTTGTTGAAGTTTCACCGATAACTTAGTTTGTTTCTTAATGTTTGCTATGATCAGGGCTTCAGTGAAGCAAACTCACCAATTACTTCAATAAAAAATCGGAATAATCGAAAATTTGTACACTCTGCGAGGAAGATGGTCATACAGGAAAAAATATATATTTCAGAAATATATATTTTTTCCTGTATGACCATCTTCCTCACAGAGTGTACAAATTTTCGCTTATTTCGATTTTTTGTTGAAGTTTCACCGATAACTTAGTTTGTTTCTTAATGTTTGCTATGATCAGGGCTTCAGTGAAGCAAACTCACCAATTACTTCAATAAAAAATCGGAATAATCGAAAATTTGTACACTCTGCGAGGAAGATGGTCATACAGGAAAAAATATATATTTCAGAAATATATATTTTTTCCTGTATGACCATCTTCCTCACAGAGTGTACAAATTTTCGCTTATTTCGATTTTTTGTTGAAGTTTCACCGATAACTTAGTTTGTTTCTTAATGTTTGCTATGATCAGGGCTTCAGTGAAGCAAACTCACCAATTACTTCAATAAAAAATCGGAATAATCGAAAATTTGTACACTCTGCGAGGAAGATGGTCATACAGGAAAAAATATATATTTCTGGATGAGATGGGTGTATATGTAAAGCTTTGGTTGCCAACAATAGACAAGATACGAAACTATAATAATTGCACACAATTGTGTATTTTCCATTAGGTGTTTCAGTTTTGAACACCATTCCTGCTAAGGGGTAAAAAGCTGGTTTTCATAACCACGTTTGTCTTACTTTCAATATTACTTCAGTAAAGTTTGCAGTTCGTTTTGAATGAATATTATGTTATGTACCTAACAAAAGAAAGTCCCAAAATAATTCGTCCAAGTTTTCATTTTCTTATTGACTGCTATTTTTTGACTGCTGCTATTATTTTGCACACAACTGTATATAATTGTAATTCTTCAATTTACATTTGTAATTGTAATTCTTGAAATAAACTACTGATTACCATTTAAGATAATATAATAAATGCCTTAATGTTTTACCTATGTGCATTTTTATTTTTATAAAGAATGCAATTTAATTTAGTAAAATAAGCTCCCTTAAACCTGATAATTGCTGGTAAGTCACATTAATAATTATACAAATGTAATGCATAATTCCATTCATTAGGCTTTTCACAGAAACTTCTTCACCATTGCACTGAAGCGAGTTGTGGAGAAGATAGAATCGGGTTTTTTCTTCAATATACGAAAATAAGAGATTGTGCATTACATCTATACACTTATTAATCTCACCAAACAATTGTTCAGGTATATTTAACTTCTTAATAATCTCCAAATAGAAAAAAATAAATAAATTTAGAATATTTACCTCTGTATATATCAAATTAGTATGGACTCGCAAATGTGCGTCGTTGGCACTGCAATCGTTGGTGGACTCTTGTGCGTTTGACGCACACAGCAGTGGGAAAGTTGAATGTCTACGAAAAGCTGGTGATAGTGAATACTTAGGGCCTATATTCAACAGTATCGTGTTCTGATCAGAAAAAAAAATATATTTTTTATTATAGTGGACTAATGGATTACAACCAGTTGGTCAAACAGGCATACTATCGGAGTATCGAACCAAGCCATTTTGTTCTAACGCGGATTTTTTTTCTCTTACTATTTCCTAATCAGAATACGATGCTGTACAGTCACCATCTGATATAGCGGAGCGGCCAGGATGCTCATAAATATCAGAGCAGGCCATGTTCAGATATTTTTGAGTGCCGTGGTCGTTCAGATATATCTGATGATGACTGTAACAAATTGATTGATCTGTACTGAAAATCCATTTTTAGTACAGATTTTTGCCACACTAGTGCGAGAAATGGCTCATTTCTTATCAGGTAGAAACTTCAGAGGGCCATCTGTACTGAAAAACATCGTATGATACACGTGCGTAAAGGAAATTCCTAGCTCGTGTCGATTTAAAACACTCATTTTATCTTCTTTCTATTAAATCTGTCTTTTGCATTGCATTGAGACGACTCGAAAAGACAAGGATAGTCTTATAAAATCTATCCCTCTCTATCTTTTTACCATCTAGTACTTTGACAAGTGTAATGTTTCAAAAGAGGTAGTGATAAATTACAAACTCGGCCGCTTTCATAAAAAAAAATCACCAAGGTTCAATGACCCCGCTCGGTAAAATGAGGTAGTGTGCGTGAAGTGCGCGTGTGTGCGAAATGAGGAAATTTGACAGAATCTGTAAAATTTCCCACATCTATCCGACCCTTAAAGAACTTAAATACCCGAAATATTATATTTATGAAAATATTTTTTTTTTCAGAAACGCCCAAATAGTAAGAAACAGAAATACTTCACCGATTCGAATCCCGAATAATCTGTTTCACTAACTGACTCACGAATGCTATTAAAATGATAGGTATAGGTATATTTTATCAAGTAATACAAATATAATTAGCACAAATGGAATTCAGAATATTCAGATATAAATTACGTACTCCCTTGAATTTCAGTCTTTCTAAACATTAAATCAGTATTTCGTCGACAGGAAACAGAGATCCATTTAATAACTTCATGTGGAAACGGATGTTGCAATGAAAAAAGAATTTTTATTTTCCAGCAAGCTCGGCGGATGTCGTTTTATTAGAATTTTTTACTACGAACAGCACATTTGGTGGCTGTAAAATAGAAGTTGGTTTATGGGTACTATGGGAGACAATAATAACATGTAACAACAACAGAAATAATACTAACGACGAAAAGGTATTTTATTTGCACTAATATCTACTGTTTCTTATCTTTTAATATTAAAGAAATAAATATCGTTATCATCATCATCATATCAGCCGAAAACTTTCCACTGCTGAACATAGGCCTCCCCAAAGATTGCCACAATGACCGGTCCTGTGCCACCCGCTATGGATAGAACTAATTATAAATCAAAGTGGACTATAGTTGTAGATTTCTAAGAGTGAACATTTGACAGGTTTAGAAATGAGCTTTAAATATAATATATGACGTTAAGATTATCGGAAAACTGGCGATTCTTAGCAATCGGTAACTATAACGCCGGGTTGCACCAAGCATAAGTACCTAATCAGCCACTCAACATTGTAAACAAATAACCCATAGTATAAGTTAGCGAACGTTTTAACGCTGACAGACGATTTGGTGTTACCCGGTCGATAGCAGAAAAAACACAGTTTACTACTTACCCCCTTATTCATAAACATTTGTTTCGGTCTTAACAATGTGTCCATAAGGGTAAAAGGGACAAACAATTATTAGCGGCTTGTTAAGTTAGCAAACGTTTATGAATAAGGGGGTTAGGATTTAATGAAAAGAAAAATACGTGACATTTTTGTGTAACTGTGTTATCCATATTATAGTTTGTATGAATAACTTTACTTTGCCCGTGCCCATCCATCCTAATATGCAGATCACTACCAAATGAATATCTAAAATTTAGTCAGTTATAAATTAAATGATGCAGTATTTGAGTCAGTAGGTACAACATCAAAAACATCAGCCTACTATATGAATATCTAAAATTTAGGCAGTCAACATCTAAAACATCATCAGCCTTTAAACAGTCTACTGCTGGACAAAGGCCTATTCTATTACTTCAGAGTTTGGACGCAGTAGGAGGTATTGAATGCCAATAATCACCATGTTGGTGATCGCAGTAGTGTGTCCACTCCACCATGATAATGCTGCTGCCCATCACCAATCTTCAATAAATAAATGGTCAATGACACTTCTAATCTCTTAGTCGACTCTTACGTCACCCATGGGAAGAATAGGGATGGTCACAAATGTATTCTTAATGCCGTCACGATACGGACAGTCAGTAGCATAATGACCAATTTTGGATATAAATTGACTCTCAGGATATTTCTCAACATCATAAGAGAATTTCACGTCCTCCAATTTTCTCTGGGAAAGAGTAATTCAATTCGTAACTTCAGAATATTGCACATCTCACCTCACTCCAACTGTAGCCGTACCATGACTTTGCAAGATTCGGTAACATTAGGTTTTTCTCGATACGTAAAACGCTGGCTCCAATACAAGCACGATATAGTTCTTTACGTATCGAGTAAAACCTGCGACCATAATTATTATATAACATGGACATCTAACACCAGCTCAATAATGCCCCTCAAAACAATTGTTCAATTGTAGCAGATGAGCAGGACAGCGCTTTTCTTAACACCGAATCAAAACTTTGATTTACCAATCACAACTATTTTGAACTGGCGGCTTAAATTTTTAAAAGTAGATTGATATTGAAAATCATTACCGTGACGTATTGAAGAGAGCGTGATACTTGTCAACTAAAATTCAAGAACGTGTTTGAAAGGCAATTTAGTATAGCGTGTGGCTTCCATGTTTTATTTACCTATTCGTAGAGTAAAACCTAACGTATCCTTTACTTTCCAACACATGGTACGGCTACCGTACGGGCAAAGTAACTAGCCACAGTTGCAAAGAATCCACTCCACGAAGTTTCTGACGCGGGATCCGAACGAATGTCGCCAGAGAGTCGTTTGAATAAAGTTAGGCCACTGATTTATGTGGAAACTTTTTAGGAATACTCCCTGGAATGTGTGTGTATTGTCTTTTGTCTTTGAGCTTTACTTGAATCCCATAGGAGTCTTGAGTCAATTCTGTTTAGACAAATTCCGACGCTTAGTTTCCCTCAAGACTGTGTGTTTAGCAAAATAACACAAGGATTTTTTATATTATTGAGAAAATACATTCGATTTTTCTTCTGAACTACGGAACCATGATAAATAGTTTTATTTAAATATACTCACAATCAGTAAAACGTACCTACATGTTCTACCTATAACAACGAGTTGTTGCATTGTACAAGTTTAAAATTTCCAAAGTCATATTTTTGATAATTGGAAAAGCCTTACTTTGAATAGTCTACCTTATTGAACGTTGATTCGTCATCATCATCAACAGCAGCCTCTAACTATCAGTTCACTGCTGGACAACGGCCTCTCCTTAGCCTATGCGTAATGCGTATGGACGCATAAGGAGGTAAATGTCCATTATCGGCCAGCAGGTCGCAAGGCAAGATGGATCGCAGTAGTGTGTCTATGATGATCCTGCTGCCCATCATCAATTTGCGATAAATAACAGGGTGCTCAGACAAGTTGCCAATCGCTAACGCTTAATCGTCAATCGTAAACGTGACAGAGAGGGAAAACTATGATACGCTCCTAAGCGGTAGCGATTGGCAACTTGGCTAAGCACCCTGGTCAGTGACACATCAATCCTTTAGTCGACTCTTATGACACCCACGGGAAGAGTTGGGGTGGTGACAAATTTATTTTTACAGCCGGCACCACATGGCAACGTTGATGCGCGACCTTTTTGAAGGTTTCTACCTTTCTTCAAGGTCTTACATTTAAACCATTTCGGTTTCTGTACATTTTACCGTCAATTTATCAGCCCACCCATAAACAACCGTCAAAAGCTGCGAGCTAACGGTCTTCTAAATCCAAATAAACAGGGCTTCATCGAATCCTCATTCCGTCCTCACATGATTTATCCGAGGAGCGGGATCAAGGCGGGCGTAATTTATCGTTGGAGGCCCGAGTGTATTTCTATTGGTAGCATACGTAGGTAAGACATTAACAAACCAGTATTGTTTGAACTGATTTAGTTCACTCCTAAAAATAAATATCCAATGAAATTGAAAATAATTAAATATTATCCAAAATTTTACTACAAATAAACTACCTATGCAAAATATTTCAATTAAAATATGAAAGTATTCACATTATTTCAGTGATTTCAACTTTCACGATCTACGAACAAATAAAACATGGAAGCCGCACGCCATATTAAATTACCTTTCAAAACGGTCCTGAATTTTAGTTGACAAGTGTCACCCCCTCTACAAAACATCACGGTAATGAGTGTCAATATCAACCTATAAAAACTTAAACCACCATTTAAAAATAGTTGTGATTGGTCCATCAAAGTTTCGATTGGCTCTTCTATAAACATTTGTCAAAGTCGTTGCGCCGAAATGTTCGCGGTGTTAAGAAAAGCGCCATGTCCTGCCCATCTTGGCATAATTGAACAATTGCTTTTGGGGGCATTTTTGAGCTGGCGTTGGACGTCCATGTTATACATATATGGTCGCAGTTCACGAATATCACGACAGACGGGTCTTAAACTAAGGTTTAATATTATTCTGACGTTTCGGGCATGACGTTATACTAAGTCATGACTTGAACTCACTTTTGTATTATAAATATTTAATAAACATTTAAATCAGCATGTTTCTAATATTTTCTATGAAAAAATCCACCTAACGCGTATTCATTCACCGCGAGTGTGTTATAAATGTACCACTTAATGGTACAAGTAGGTACCATCCAAATACTCACACACCGTTCGAAATTTTGCCAGTTAGCTATTGAAAGAGCAACATACAATGTTGTATGTCATAATCACCAAATAAAAAAAAATAGAAAAACCGACTTCAACCGATTTCTCCAAGATCCCTTCATCAGACGACTTGATACCATCGGGACTATCTCGGTTTGTTTTGAATTCGGTCAAAGGTGCATTCAGACCAAACGAGCATTCGTTATTCTAACCCCCTACTCTTCGAAATTCGATCGTTACACAAAACGTGATTCGTTGATTTTGTAGAGTGGGGGATAGAACAGCGAATGCTCGTTTGGTCTGAATGCACCTTGAATTATTGAAATCGGTTTTCGTGATTTTGAGTTATTCATCCATTTGTCGTGCACATGCTTAATGCAAATTTAAGACTGATCAGATATGATTTTTAGCATCAACTTTCGAATGAAAAATCATCGAAATCGGTGCACCCAGTCGTAAGACTTGAAAGTTCTGAGGTAACAAACATAAAAAAAATATAAATATTGGATGTCATATACCAAAGAAACAACGATCAAGATCACCAACGTCCGAGGTGGGGATCGAACCCACGACCGTGCTCAGCTTTTGCGGCTGATGCCTTAGCAACCACCAGTCAATCTTCTCGGGTATAATTATGCAATCCCTTACAAAGCTAGGCACCTTTGACCATTCTCTAAGGGCAAGCAATACATGCCTGCACCTCCTATTAGAATACTTTACAGTTTTCTAGAATTAGCTAGAGAGAGCTGGTGCTGTCATCTATCTGTTTTCACAATAAGATCAATAAAAAAATTATGAAAAACAGAATCATTATTTTGTATTCTTAAGAACATAGCCTAAGGTTGTAATGTATTACTTAATAATTACTCTTTGGATGAGCGGTGCTCTCTTAGCACAAGTGTATTAACACTTAAAAAGAGGCACCAGTGTAGATATTGTTATTACTTCTACAGCTATCGAATAAAATATTTTTGATTTTTTTTTTGATAGACAATCTAAAATTGAAGCTTGTCAAAGTCAAATACTTTTTATTTTTCCCGCGCAGTGCAGTCTGTCACCGAGGCGAGAAATGTTGAAATGTGAATTGTGAAATGGTCAATAGTAAAAATATTAAAATATAAAATAAAAATACAGTTGGAAAACCTCCTCCTTCTTTTGAAATCAGTTGAAAATACGTTTGGCTGAGTCTCCGCCTCGCCGGTCCTAGGTAAAAATTCGGAATAACGCCTAGAGCCGTTAATTTTGGCGACGAGGCGAGATAACACAGTCGACACCTTTGATAAAAACATACAGAACCTTTTCTCTAATTCATTATTGCAGTATATTTTTTTATTTAGCTCATTCTTTAACCCTTTTAAGGACGAGGCGATTTCAGAACCACAAATGTAGTTGACAAAAATTTTCATTCTTGCTTTATGAAATAACTAAAACTGTATTGTATGTTATATTATATTAATTAGACTCATAGTAGGTACAGTATTTTTAGTATTATTTTTGGGCACTAATATAATTATGACGTTTGAATTACCTATACATATGTTTTGCATTTTATACATATCTATAGTTTTGATTCTTGAACGTTCCAAAAGATTTAACTGTTTCCCCTATAATTCTAACTACAATTTTGAAGTTATTATGATTTATCTAAAGTATGAGTCCTAAACTTTGTCGGCCTCCATAGACTGGGTAGTGACCCTGCTTACGAAGCTGGAGGTTCCGGGTTCGAATCCCGGTGAGGGCATTATTAGTTTATGTATCTATCTATTATGTGGTATATCGCCGCTTGGTACCCACATCACAAGCCTTAATTGAGCTTACCGTCGGACTAGATCGATTTGTGTAAGATCTCCCAAGATTTTTTTTATTTATAAACTAAAGAATGTTCACATGGAAAGCTCTTGTTATTGTCTTTGAGATATTTTTAACAAAGCAAATATGTAGCAAATTAAAATAAAGCCATCGTCATTTGAATTTCCTTATGTAAGTTTCTGATAATTTATGGAAATTATGAGAATGTTCTGCAACTCAAGCAATCCAAATGGATGTAAAACTACTTAACATTCTCCAACAAATTGCTTCTGTATTCTCTTTATTTAATTTTGCAGCAAAATAATAAGCAATAAGTCGGAATCAGGACGATCGCTGAAGCATCATTAGAATTTTAATAAGCATTTACTTATTCAATAACACTCGAGAACTTCGGTCTGTCCACATGAATTTAGGAAGTTCGAAGTTCTGACTTTAGCAAATAAATAAATTTTCTCCTATACCAAAATTTTTAGTTGAAAATTAATATTTTTCTAGTTTCTCAAAAATATTATTCATGTTATCTATTTATTTAAACTCCTTGATAAATTCAGCTTGAAATGAACACTATTTCGTTATTATTTTATAAGTTAATCATTTATTCAAGTTAAAAATGTTTGTAACATCGACTTCATTGCTCTATGTTCAATAAATGCCACCAAAATCCTAACCATACCTACTTATGACCCAGAGTGGTTAATTAGGTCAGATGTAAACAAATCAGTCTCGAAAAAATCGCCTAACTGCCAGTATGCTGGATACCTACACGTATATTGCTCGAAATAGAAGTTTTAAATAAGGCTTGCTTCCGCAAACACCGAAGTTCATAAATTTCGGGAATTTGTCTCTGTCACTTTAACGAAGGCGTCATTAGAGTGACAGAGAAAAATCCCCGAAATTTACGAACTTCGGTGTTCGCGGTAGCAGGCTAGTGACTACGCACTGGTCGACGAAATGTGAGTGGACCCCCCATAAAATTAAATGAAATTAAATATTTTATTTCATTTTCGGAAGACTCAGTGTGCAGACCTCCCACAAGATGGTCCGACGACCTAGTCAAGGTCGCGGGAACTCGCTGGAAGCAAGCAGCGGAGAACCGGTCATATTGGCGATCATTGGGGGAGACCTATGTCCAGCAGTGGATGTCTTTTGGCAGAAATTATGATTTTATTTAAAGAGGAACATAATAAGGAAATGGATTGATGATTTGGTAATCATAGCTGGAATCCACTGGATGCGGGCACACGATCAATCAGGGGGAATGCTCTGTGAGATGCCTATGTCCAGCAGTGAACATCTAAGGGCTGATAATGATGATGCTGATTAAAACGGTTGAAAGCATGTGATATACTCTGTGAGAATAAAATCCTTGCAATACGAAATGATTTATTTGAAAAGTTATCTCTTAAAAGTCCCTCAAAGAGAAACATGTTCTGACGGTCACAAAACGCGCTGGTTTATTCTTAGAAACTTGGGGACTTACCATGTGTTTGCGGATTATTCTAACCCCATTATTCATACGTATTTTCAGAAATAAATCAACTCGTGTTATTAAATATTTTTAAGTAGGAACACTACTGTGGATATAAAAATAAATATTAGATGTAGGATTATAAAGTTATGTGGAATTATGATGAAATCACTTCAAATATACCTGTTTTTTTCGGCTGTAAGTTTACACGTCGAGCGAAATTAGTCTAAACCAGGTAAATAATTATATATCGATTGCTAAAAAATTAAATACTGTTTCTATTAATTAACGCTTTAACTGGCAAGACTTAAAAAAATCCTGAGTTCAAGCCTCAACGTCATTATCTAGTACAAAGAATTCTGTACAAGAAAAAAATACAAAAGACAGTGTTATAGGGTGGCACTTTTTGAGACCAGTGCCCTATAAAGGATTAACCCTTTACAGGGCACTGGTCTCAAATTACATGTAGCCAAAACTTACACAAGAACACAAATTCTGCAAGAATCTTGTTTAAAAATTTCAAGATCAAAAGTTCGAAAATCTTATCTTTAGGCATATAATTTTGTCCCTGTCACTCCAATGAAGTCACTCATCAGTGTGAAAGAAACAGATTTCTCATAATTTACGATTTTTAATGTTCGAGATTCTCCAGCCCATAGTAAGGACAATGCGAGCAATCTCTTTGGCAAGGAGTTGCTTTTCATGCGTTAATAATTCTGAAGTTACTTTAAACTTTTCCTTTTGAATCAGTTTTGCTTTTTACTCGTACCAACTGTTTTGTGGTAGCGTCATCGGTCTATCTCAGTCTACTGCTGAACTGAACATAAACCTCTCCATATGCCATTACTTCAGCATTTTCAAAAATGTTTGAATGCATTTGGATCTTCAATATCGATGAAAATTGGTATAGTCCATTTCAAATACGAAGGCCCGATGCCACTCCAAACTTTGGTCATTTTAATTGGTCCACTACAAACTGGCACGTGTCGTCCACCGATGTATGCAAAGAATATCACGCCACAGAAGGGTCTGGCCAAGTATCTTTTGTTATCACTGATCCTATTGTTGGCGCCTAATGACTTTGCCAAGTGGAATCGCGCCTTCGTATTTGATATTTATGTATGTTTGAAATACTGTACAGTCAACGATGCTGAGATGAATCCGCCACAATTCGCGAAATGTTCCAAAATGTTTGCATGAAACATTCCTTTTTTGTGACCAAAATGTATAGGAATCTGTTAACAAAAAAGGAAATCTCTATAAAATTTTCTGAGACATTTTGGGAAATGAGTTACATCTTGCTCAGCATCATTGACTCGCCCAACTCCGATTTTTATCAACACGAGTATCAAAGATTTGATCAAAATGTACAATATTTTTGAGAATTGGACACCTATGGTGTATGGATGCATTAGGAGCTAAGTATTAATAATCGCCACGCTGAGTACTTGGATCGGAGACTGCGTGTATCCACTATGACAATGCTGCTGCCCATCTTAAATAACGAATGATCAGTTACCTACAGTTCAATTTCTGTTTCGATTCTACAAAAGTCTAAAAAGTCAAGTCAGCGATAAAGTTTGTTTCAAAAATGAAATTGTATGACAAATGTTTATTATCTATCATCTGATACTGTATTACGTAAAATCGTAAATGAACAAATTATGACCAAAACGACAAATGAAGTGCAAAGGGTGAATCAAAAGACTGAGCATTACCATGTTCTAAGTGCAGTATTACGAATTTACATTTTCCACGGCCTCCATTAAATCACCTTGTCAAGAGGTTTTACCTTTCCTTTAGCGGTTCCGTAACTTGACGACGAGAGCCTAAATACGCTGCAAAGTGTGTACAAGTATGTCGTTAACTTGAACAAGTTATTATGGCAGCTGGTTAGGAGTACTGGTAAGTTGTTTTCCGCGTTTTATAGACGTGCAGTGAAAGGATACGGACGTACAGCCGCCAGATATATCGTGGCATCCGGAGCGTTCAAAAATATCTGAACACGCCTTTATTGCCACAACGATTGAGGCGTGATCAGATAGTTTGGAGCGTTCCGGAGTGTACTAGGAGTATTACATGTGTGAAGTTTTCATTTTACGTATTTCAAGTAAGTACGAAAAGCGTGCATGGTGCAAAAAGTTATCAGAATAAAGACCTTGGGGAGAATCACGCCCAAAATGGGTTGGTATGATGATAATAACATCAGAAAAATATCAAGCTTGAAATGACCTCAAAGAGGACAAAATGGACAGACGTGGCAAAATTTGAATAGGCCTAAACTGTAAGATTGAAAACGTCTAAGAAGAAGAAACGCAAATTCTATGTGATTGGTGCGTAAGCGATGCTTAGACATGTAAACTATACAGAATTACAGAACTTGATTATAATGTAATTGTGCTGGTTAGAAGCACAGTAGAATAAATAGTGCTAGTGTATATTCTGAATAGTATGTCCGTCCACTTTATTCAAATTAGATCAATTTGATCAAAATTAAGTACCCTTAATCAGGGATCGGAACCGTTATTTTCTTCTTACAAAAGGAACGGTTCTTTTTTAGTTCTGTTTCGTTCTTCGGTATATAAATTGTAAGTTAATGGAGTAATTAAAATAATTATATTGTTAGTTACATACAATACCTATTGAGGAGTACATAACGATTATAAAATATTGGGCTATTCCGAGGTTTTTGTAAAATACCGGTTCCGGTCCCTGCCTTAATAGGAACTGCCCTTAATAGGACTGGAAGAGATCCCTTACAGGGATAAGTTCGCCTTTGTACCTGTTTTTAATTGTTCTGAGTATTATTATTTTTACCTTTGTTTTGTGTACAATAAAGAATTTACATACCTACATACATAATTAGCCATGAGTACATACGACACGTACAATGAATCTAGTAATACCACTACGAATCGTCGTAATTAAAAACCCCGAATCCAGGTCGCAACACTTGCATCGTCACTCGCGTATGGCAATGCAAGTGTCGTGCCACTTGCATAGCAAGTACGCTCATTACTGCATGTAGCTCTTGTTTACTTGCACTCTAGTGAAATAAATTAGGCGAACCGATAGTCGTATTTTCGTGTTTGGTTCGCTCTAGATTGTGCAAGACGTAGTTTTAGATCGTGATGCCATTGAAAAATAACACTAGAACAGACTGTTTTGTTTTTCTATAGATAAGTAGAATTTTCAACAAAGTTAAAACATAAACCAACGGGAGTGTTGACGACACAGAATGTAACAAAACTGTAGGTACTGTTTCATCGATGATTGTTTAATGATACAAAAACAGTAATTCTTGAAATAATTAATTGATATGCTGAGAATGTTCGCATTCATCAGTACGTACCTAGATCATGATTCTCTAGTAACAATACCAAGTGGCAATCGTCGTAATTAAAATCTGTACCCCGAATCCAGGTCGCAACACTCGCATCGTCACTCGCGTATAGCAATGCAAGTGTCGTGCCACTTGCATAGCAAGTACGCTCATTACTGCATGTAGCTCTTGTTTACTCGCACTCTAGTGAAATAAATTAGGCGAATCGATAGTCGTATTTTCGTGTTTGGTTCGCTCTAGATTGTGTAAGACGTTGTTTTCCGATCGTGATACAACTTAAATAGGTAAAAGACCATCGCAAATAATACTAGAACAGACTGAAATTATTGTTTTCTTTTTTCTATAGATGAGTAGACTTTACAACCATGCTTAAACGCAAGACAAGGGATGTGTCGACGACATAGAATGTTCCAAAACTGTATTTCATCGATGATTGTTAAATGATACAAAAACAGTAATTCTTGAAATAATTCATTCATAAGCTGAGATTGTTTGCATCCATCAGTACATATCTTTCAAAATACAAGCTTTACTTGTTTTGGGGCTAAGTTGATTTGTATAACATGTCAATATTATTTTTGTATATCGCTGGATGAAAAAAAAAAAAAGCGCCGCCAAGTTTTTTACTGGTTCTTCTCGAGTAAGTTTAGTTAGAGTTAGATCCAGAAATAGTTTTAATTTAATGTGTAACTTAAGTTTGTTGCCGTTCGAATTTGAATAAATAATCATTTGACTTGAGAAACAAATGGAGAAGGCTTATATTCGGGAGTGTGGACGTTTTTCGGATGATATTATGATGATGATGTTGATGATCCTTTCCTCGGTCATTCTAATCGAAAACTTCCTAAATAAATATGCTTTGAAACCACCATTTCCATCATAGTTGGATAAAATCCAATTTAAATTTTAAAATGGAAATGGAACTCCTACATTTAGTACACCGCCGCCATGTTGAATTTGTATTTCCACGAACACGAGTGAAGCATCAGTCAATATCTCTAGTAGCCGTACCATGAGTTGGAAAGTAAAGGATACGTTAGGTTTTACGTAATAAAGTATAAGTGAAGGGTCCACGGAAAAAAACATGTCCAAAGCCTAAAAAAATCAGGACAAATTCACACCTTATTCTGTTAAAATAAATAAATATAAATAAAAAATAAAATATAAATAAATAAATAAATATTTTGGGACATCTTACACAAATCAACCTAGTCCCACGGTAAGCTCAATTAAGGCTTGTGATGTGGGTACCAGGCGACGATATATATAATAGATAGATACATA
This sequence comes from Thaumatotibia leucotreta, assembly GCA_025490895.1. Taxonomy (NCBI): domain Eukaryota; kingdom Metazoa; phylum Arthropoda; class Insecta; order Lepidoptera; family Tortricidae; genus Thaumatotibia; species Thaumatotibia leucotreta. The sequence goes on from JALPQI010002531.1 coordinate 68,325, forward strand.
TAGATACTTAAATATATAGACGGCCCTGACCAAGGAACAAGTATTTGTGATAAATAAATACACAAATAATGCCCTCGCCAGGATAAAATTAAGGTGGTTTTTCCTTCTGTAATTTGAATTGACGGCCTCCGACCCCGCGGCAGACCAAAGAAGCGATGGCTAGATGTCGTGAAGGCTGACATGAGTGTGAATGGGCTTACAGTAGAAGATGCCCAGGATCGCGTAAAGTGGAGGAAATGTAGCAGGAAAGCGGACCCTGGCAAAGGCCGGGATAACGCTAGGTAGAAGAAGAAGAAGAAGAATTTGAATTGACTAAACATGTTATTTCCGTATAAGTTCGAGTATAAGTAAAGTATCCTATCGCGCTCGCACTCACATACTGGAACGAGCGAGATGGCCTGCTTTATGAGCAAGGACCGGAACCGGTATTTTCTCCATACAAAAGACCGGTTCTTTTTTCGTTCTTTTTCGTTCTTCGGTAAATAAATTCAAATTTATTGGAGTAATTTAAATATACGATATTGTAAATAACATAAAATGTAGAGTACTACATAAAGAGTATAAAACATTTTGAAATATTGGGCTATTTCGAGGTTTTTATGAAATACCGGTTCCGGTCTCTATTTACGAGTACGTGTCGAGTAAAACATAACGATACTGATAATTGCAAAGTCATGATACGGCTACATTACCGTGCTTCCCATGAGCTCATCATCATCATCAGCCTATGTTAGTCCACTTCTAGACGTAGGCCTCTCCGATTAACTATGCGTGTAAACGCATTAGGAGGTAAATGCCCATAATCGCCACGCTGGTTAAGCGGATTGGCGATTGCAGTAATGTGTCCACTATGATGACGCTGCTCCCATCATCAATCTTGTAGAATGGTCAGTGACACTTCAATCCCTTAGTCGACTCTTACGACACCCGCAAGAGGAGTTGGGGTGGTGACAAATGTATTCTTACTGCTGTCACCACACGGCATACGGCTTCCCATAAGCTGCCTCCGTGTTATTAACGCGGACTTACTTCTATCCATCCCGTACTTGCGTCAACACGCGCACCAATGTGCAAGCGAGTAAATGAGCATTTCACAAAAAGTTTGTACGTTTGGTTCACGTCTTTGGAATAAAAAAAACCGGCCAAGTGTGAGGCGGACTCGCGAGCGAAGGGTTCCGTACCATTATCAATTTATTATTTAAAAAATACAGTTAAATCAACCTACCTCAAAAACTATAGGAGATAATTTAATCAAACCAAAAATCGTTGATATAGTTTATTAATGTGCATAACATATATTCTTTTTGAATTTTATATTGCGTAGTTTAAAAAATAGAGGGGGAGGGGACACATTTTTCAGACTTTGAGAGCTGATATCTCGAAAACGATTTACTTTAATAAAAATGAGATGTATAAACCTTCATATCTTTTTCAAATACCTTTCTATTAATGCCCGCTCGCTTATATACAAAAAAAAATGTTTCTATCCCTCAGTTAGGTACATGTACGGAGGGCCCCCACCCCAATGGTTTTTTTTAGAATTTAATATCATAATCCTGAAGCGGTTCATACAACACATATCCTAACCAAATTTCGTTACTGTAGCATTTATAGTCTCCGAATAAATCGGCTGTGACAGACGGACAGGCGGACAGACAGACGGACATGACGAATATATAAGGGTTCCGTTTTGGCTACGGAACCCTAAAAATGCTAGGCTGGCACAGTCAATGATGCTTAGCAAGATCCACCACATTTCCCAAAATGTTTGTTTGAAACATTCCTTTTTTGTCCCAAAAATGTTTAGGAATTAATCTGGTAACAAATACTCATCAAATTAAAAATTAAAAAAACCGACTTTAGCCGATTACTCCAAGATCTCCGATTTATTTTCATCATTGGATTCCTCAAATCTAACTTTCTGTGATGAATGAAAATTACCAAAAGTGCCATACATGTATCTACCTATACCATTTGAAGAGATCTCTCGATTTGTCCAAGATCCCATTATCTGTCCCCAACTTGGGACCATCTCGGGGTTATACACGTTCGGTCGCAAAAAAATTAAAATCCGTTCACGATTCTCGGAGATATCGGGTAACATAAATACAACAAAAAATAACAGTCGAATTGAGAACCTCCTCCTTTTTTTGAAGTCGGTTAAAAATAAATTTTCATTCAAATTTCCTTGGACATTTTGGGAAATGTGGTGGATGCTCAGCATCATTGAGTCGACCAGCTTACCGATTTTTATAAATACCTAAGACGTGATCTAAATGTACAAACTTTTTCAGAATTGCTCAAATGCTAATAACGCCGAGCTCATGGTACGGCTACTGTGCTTATCATGAGTTGGCAAGTAACGTTTACTTTAATGTATATTCGATAATGTAAAGTAGGAGAAGGTCACAGAACAACGAACGGAGTGGCGCAAGTAGGTATATTGTGGAGGGTCGCAAAATTTGTGATGAGACATGGTTTGCTGCAGTGTTATTCACTAAGGAAACTGCTTTGCTGTCAGCGCTTGCAGCTCGTTGACGAACGCAGCGTCGAATGTGTGAATAAGAGAATAGTATTGCTGCACTCGCTGATAAGCGACAGAAGCGACGCCAAGGTGCTTCGGCGCCAATTTCCGCAAACTTTCCTTGTCAGTCCTGCGGTAGACTATGTCGGTCTCGCATCCGTCTATTGAGTCATCAGAAAAGATGCTTTTCGAATATTACACCATAAATCGTCTGCCATAGACGCTAAGGCCATGATTGAAAGTAGGCCATCACGCTCGCTCCAAAACACAGAGTTGGAATGAGAATGCTGACAAACTGTAAAGTTGTACTTCTGCCCATATTTTGAGACTTGATAGTGTCATTTGATCTGTTCTGGATTCAGCTTAGTTTCAAAATAAGGATTTTTTTTAATAAATGGCTGTAAGGAATGTTAATACTGCGTTTTTACCCATACATACCCATTGATTGACAATAGGAAAATGAGAAAAAAAAATCACATTAAATCTTCATCTTATACAAATAATGAAATCATTTAAAAAATCCACACAATTTCTTAGTAATCAATGACATGATCATCATCATCATATCAGCCGAATGGCGTCCACTGCTGAACATAGGCCTCCCCCAAAGATTGCCACAATGACCGGTCCTGTGCCACCCGTATCCAGCGGACTCTTGCAAACTTCACCATAAAAAAAAAGTGTTGTTCGAAAAATAATATCCTAATATTTTTTACTTCCTTTGACGTCTAAAATGCATGGGTGAAGTCTATCGGCAGTCTCATTCCCATGTATAAGTGCAAGCGTGATATACTACTTTACGTACGAGCCATGAATTAGCAATAACGCACACTGTTATTTTCCCTCATCCCGCCCTCCCCTTTCCGTTATAAAACCACACGTGCCGGTTTGCGGTGTCACTCCTTCACTGTGGAAAATATTCCCACACGTACTAAGAAATTCGGCAATTCCTTCATATGCCGGACTATTAAAAAGTGGAATTCTTTACCGGCACATGTGTTTTCGCATACCTATAAATTGGGACCCTTTAAACGAAGCGTGAAGAAGCATCTAGCGGGCCAGCAAGGCGGTGGCAACTAACAGGTTACTGATTGTCTCCTGTTCGTTGCCGCCGCGATTTGGTTCTACTTTTCGCTTACGATCAGGTGGAGTGGAGCCACTTTGTTGTGCCAACATATTAAAAAAAAAAAACACTTTACTAGTCAACTCATGGCCATACCATGAGCTGGCCTACAGTATTAACGAGAACTTATCACTTTCGTCCCATCCCGCTCGCACTCGCAGGTTGGTGCGAGCGAGAGATACATAAAGACCGCGTTAATCTCATGATGACAGCTCATGGTAAACACACAGGTCGGAACAAGCTATTAGCAATGTTTGTCGACATAAACCAAATCTGTTTGTGTTTGTATTGACATAATTATTGTTGACTAGTTACTGCAGTTTGCATATCATCATTTTAAGCATAGATTGTACACGTGGATTATTAATTATATATTTCTCAAACATGCAATGAATATTGTCTTTACGTGCCTTAAATTAGACTCGGAAGTATTGCTTTTAGGGTGCAGTAACTCACTGGGATGGAAATCGAATTTCATAACACTTTTCAGGCCTGGGCCCTGCAAAGTAACCTTTTTTTTTTAAGTTCAACAACATTGTCATTATTTTTTTGGATATTTAAAAAAACACTATACATGGCTCGGCGTGAAAACGGATTCCCGGCTTCGTTACCTATCCGGCTTCGCTCGCACGTTCGCTCGGCCGTATATACCAACTTGGCCGGATATTCTCATTTTCCCGGCCTCTGATGTAATGTACTGTTTCCTATTAATTATTATAAAAACTAATCCATATGGTCTAAAATAGTGCAATACCGCGTAACTAGCACCTGTAAGTGGGTGAATCAACTTTTTTCTGTCTGTTATTGCCCTGGTTACGGCCACCTAAGTCACGCTGGTTTTATACAAAATTCTTCTTCTTCTACTTGCCGGTGGAGTAGGTAAATGCCATTCCGTTCGTAGTTTTGCTAATGTTTTGAGCTCCTGGTACGACACTACATTAATTTTCTCCTTCACTTGGTCCAAAAATGCTCGCCTTGGTCTCCCTTGGAACCCTCTTCCCTTCCAGTTTTCCTTCAATTACATTTTTAATATAATTGTCATGTCCTAACAGATGCCCCAACATAATTCCTCGTCTGTTTTCAATCGTCTTCATTAGAGATCTCTTCTCCCCTGTCATATCCAATACTTCCTCATTTGTTCTTTTCTCAGTCCTATTTACAAAATTATGCTACTTAAATTATTTGCAAAACAGCGAACATGGAGCAAGAGGAATATTGTGGCCAGGCCTTTACAGTTAGTCATTAATGTCTTTACGTAAACCAAATAACAATCCCCAAACTCCATTCTATATTCACACATTCAAAACAAACAGTAGTACCGCAAGCTCTCAAGAGCCACACGGCTAGTCCAATTACAACTCGTACCATTGATCTGAACAGTTGAAATGATTCGGGTATCTCTCGTCGGATCTAAACGCAGACAATCTAGTGGTGAAGCTGACTTATCTAAAATTGTATCACATTCAGTAGGGCTGAGACAAAAGTGTATAAAATGTAGTATAACTATTCATGATAATTTTAGTATTGCCTTTTTGAGGATCACGGGCTTACAAATTCCAATTTTTTGATAGGCTAGCGCGGGGATATCTATAGTCCGTAGAGGACCTTTGAAGAAATGATGAGTTGCAGACATAGCAGAGTCCTCGTTTTAACCGGTCCCAGAATGCATAACTATTGACACTATTGAGAAGTAATGGAAAATACTAATGGGCTATGGTGATGGAGGATGGATGGATGGAACTCTAGAAAATAGGTCCCGGACACTTGCCATAACAATGATTCTTCTTGGCTAACGAAGCAGACGGTGACTTGTCGCCGACTAAATTGCTATTTTTATGCTTAGATATTAATAAATAATGTAGAATCCCAAGAATTTAACACATTTTGTATCTCGTGGACAATCAGTTCACAAGATTGCTATCTGAATATACTAATCCAACTATGAAAATTGAATCATTTTTCAAGATGAAATATTTAAATTTTATCTTTAGATAGGAACGCATATTTGCTGCGTATCGTCAAAACATTTGTCACTACCCCAACTCCTCCCATAGGTTTTGTAATAGGACTAAGGGATTGAAGTGTCACCGACATTATATTTATTCAAGACTGATTAAGGGCAGCAGCGTCATCTTAGTGGACATACTACTGCGAACGCCAAAATTTCCCAGCGATTATCAGCTTTACCTCCTAATGCGTACATACCTATAAGTGATAGGTGATGCCTTTTTCCAGCAGTAGACTGTTATAGGCTGATGATGATTCAGAAACACGCTGACTGATATACTCATAATGCCTACGAACAAATAAGACATGGAAGCCGCACGCCATATTAAATTGCCTTTCAAAAACGGTCCTGAATTTTAGTTGACAAGTGTCACCCCCTCTTCAATGAACCACGGTAATGAGTGTCAATATCAACCTATAAAAACTTAAACCGCCATTTAAAAATAGTTGATATTGGTTCATCAAAGTTTTGATTGGCTATTTTCTATAAACATTTGTCAAAGATGTTGCGCCGAAATATGCGCGGTGTTAAGAAAAGCGCTATGTCCTGCCCAACTTGGCACAATTGAACAATTGCTTTTGGGGGCATTTTTGAGCTGGCGTTAGACGTCCATGTTATAAAATGGTCGCAGCATAATGCGTACATCCCTAATCTTCGAACCCGTTAGTCCGTGAAACAAGATAACGGTGAAGAGCGTAGATATTTGGACAGGGATTAGTGCTGGCTGGCTCTCGGTCTGTGATTGACCACTGTGAGGGGTTTACGCGTTGATCAATCATTAATTAGTATCCGAATAAATATAATTGAATGGTTAAACTCACGTGTACTTAGTCACTACGCGCGACAAGTTTCGGAGAGCCTAGAGTTACCAAGCTAAACCCTAAACTTGGCAGAATTTTAAAAAATCGTGCGTTCTAGCCTCCTCGCCGCTGAGTAGAGCAAAAAATTCTGTCTTAAAAAAATACAAAAAGTGGGTCGAAAAGTATGTATCTTTTATGATACACTGCCAAGTTAAGGGTTAAATTTCGTATCGGTTCTGAAATATAGCGATATTTAGTTTTTGCAGAAACGCACAGTTGAAGACTGCCAACCATCTAAGTCATTCGGGGTAAAAATGCCCATAGCCGCCATGCTGGGTAAGCCGATTGGCGATCGCAGTAACGTGTCTGATGACGCTGCTGCCTATCATCAATCTTCTATCAAAGAATGGTCAGTGACACTTCAATCCCTTAGTCGACTCTCACGACACCCGCGGCAAAGAGGTGTGACAAATAAATTATTCTATTCTTACTACTTATTATATATTATTACTTACCTCTAAATAACCCGAAAGATTTTAACAACGCATTTTTGATGTAGAATCAAACAAAAAATATTACTTACATGACTTTTGTCATTTTTGGCGAAAAAAAAATCTCACTTACAATGAGTGTTAAGGTTTTTTTTTACAAAAACCTCATTTTTAAAAGGTTTTATTTCTCACTTTTTGACATCTATTAATGAGGTTAGTGAGACTATTCTCTATAATGGCACCAACGCAGTTAAAAAGACCTTTTGTACCGAGTTACAATTAGAAAATATGTTTTTTTTTTAAATTGGTAATAACTCTGAAACTAGGCGATATCCAGAAAAGTTTATACGACATTATAATTTCTAAATATGGTCCGGAACACACTGTTAAAATCTTTCGAGTTATTAGAGACCACGGCGTATACTGCGTGTATTACATGGCCAAATGTGTCCATAAGCATAGGTAATAGAAGAGGCCTTTGTCAAGCAGTAGACATACAAGTTTGATAATAATGTCGAATGCGTACATCCCTAATCGTCAGACCAGTCAGTCCGTGAAACAAGATAACGCCGGAGAGCGCAGATATTTGGTCAGGATTAGTGCTAGATGGTTCATCTCGGGAATGCGAATCGACCGTTGAGGGGATTTGCGCGTCAAACGCTGATTGGCACTTGAAGTTTAAGCCTTAAGGGTACCTTAACATATTGGCCTTGACTTCTGTAGCTGTCGTGTAATCCTACCTCCGGAGCCGGAGGTTCTAGGTTCAAGGGCCGGTGAGAGAATTCATTTGTTTATCCCGAATTTGTTCCTTGGTGAATTGTTGATACTTCTATTTGCAAATTATTTATCTTATAATTAGTATACATTAAGACATAATTAAGCAAAATATGTTAGCGACTATGGGTTTTATTAGTTGTATATCACAGTTTACTCGAATTGAGACTACTAAAAAGGGTACTTGCAAGTCATGCATTGACCATATATTCATTAGAGACCTTGCAGGGATGTCTGACAGCAGCCAAGCCCACCTTGTACATTCAGCAGTAAAACATGACCCTATAGCTGATCACTTTGTGACCGGGATTAATCTTGAAGGCAATGTGACTGATGAAGCCCAGGTTGTTAACAGGCTTGATAGCCGTCTCTTACAGCAGGAACTTGTTAAAATTAATTGGAATCCAATCTTTGAAATTCAAAACCCAAATGAGATATATAAATATATTGCTGATAAGTTTACAAAAGTCAATGAATTGTGCACAGTAAAGAAATCCATCAATAACAATACAGTGACAAATTGCTCTTGGTTATCAGATAAATTAATAGAAAAGTCAAATACAAAAAATAAATTGTTTAAAATACATCTCAAAGACACGTCTAACAAACAAAATGAGCTCATTTATAAGAGATATAGAAACAACACAAATAGGCTTATGTCAAAAGCTCGGAATAATTCGACTAAAAAAGAGATCTGTAAAAATTTTTCTAATCCAAAAAAAATGTGGCAAATTATTAACAAACTAACAGAAAGACTTGTAAAAGCTGTTGACGATATCTTAATTAAATCATTTAAAATGAAAGCAAAAGAACTATCAAACAAATTTGCATATGACTTTGAGAGTAATGTAGCTAGTGTTCTAAATTCATGCAACATACCACTTTTAAATGAGAGTACCTACTGTAATAGTCCTTCTGTTTCACTAAATCTTAACAAAATTAATTGTAATTCTATGGAAAAAATTATTAAAAATATTAATGAAAATAAAGGTGCGGGTTATGACAATATTAGGGCTAGAGACATCAAATTCTTAGCGAAGGAGCTGACACCAGTACTTTGTCATTTAACTAACATGTGTATATCTCATTCTATGTACCCAGATACATTAAAAGTAGGTTTAATTCGACCAATACATAAAAAAGGAAGTCTCTCCGACACTAATAATTACAGACCAATAACCATACTGTCAATTATTGATAAGGTAATAGAAAAATATATAGGTAAGAAACTTAATGACTTTTTATCAAGTAATAACATAATACATCATAGGCAGTTTGGTTTTCAAAGAGGTAAAAGCACAACCCAGTTACTGGCACAATTCACAGATGAAGTGAACCAGCACCTAAATGATAGGAAGCAGATAATTGCAGTCATGATAGATTTCAGTAAAGCATTTGACACCCTCAATCATGAAATATTGTACAGGAAGCTTCAGCAAAGTGGAATACAGGGGCCTGCACTAAATTGGTTTAAGCACTATCACCAGAATAGATATAGCACTGTCAGTATTGCAGGTAAGCGAAGCGACCTCCTGAGCTCTTGCTATGGCACAGCCCAGGGGTCGATTTTGGGACCGACTGAATACTTGGTTTATGTTAATGATATGAATAACCTATTCAAAACAGCCTCTGTGTACCAATTTGCTGATGACACATGCCTTTTGACTGCCAATGCTGATCTTGGCACTGCTGAGAGTCAAATGCAGAATGAGTTCAACTTGTTATGTAAATGGTCGCACGATCTAGGATTGTCTATAAATTATAATAAAACTAAAGTGTTGCATATTCATTCTCCTTACATTAAAACAACAGGCATTCCTAGTATCGTGGCCCATGAGCACTCATGTATGCACACAAATCAAAATAGTTGTGAATGTAGCTGTGAATCTTTGGAGGTTGTCCGCAGTCTCACATACTTAGGTCTAAAAATTGATAACACATTTAACTGGGGACCTCATGTTGATGTTGTATGTAATAGATTAAGAGCAGTGCTCAGCAATATTAGTATAATTAAGCAAAAAATGCCCTACAGCATACTCCGTTTATTGTATCTTGCACTGGCGGATTCAATAATCGGGTATGGCATCTCAAGTTATGGTAGAACTTATAAAACTTACTTACAGAGAATCTACGACTTGCAAATTAGACTACTGAAAATGATTGTTCCTCTTAAGGTAAAGTTAGAACATAAAAACAAATATGATAAATTATTTAGTTACTGCAGAGTTCTTAGTGTATATGATAAGGCCAAGTTATCAGTGATATTAGAATATAAGCACCATATAGGAGAGCTGAATAGATATAATAGGCCTAGCAGTCTTCGTAGTCTTCCTAATGAACCTAACTTCACAATGTCAAAAAATAATAATGAATATGGAAATAGAGTCACAATATCAAAAAATAATAATGAATATGGAAATAGAGTATGGTCAACTTACATGCCTACAACTCTAAACAGCTTTCCTGTAGAGGTAATTGATAGCTTAATTATGAACCCTATTAAAACTAAGAGTATTGTTAAAAAAGCGCTAATTAATTTAAACCTAAACAGCTCAAAAAGCACTGATAAATAAGTAGTTAAATAGGTAATAATAATATATAGTTAGAACAGTTGATATTATATAAAGGGGTATGACCCCTAACTTTCCTACTTAGATATAATCTTAAAAATAAAAGATTAACTCTAGGTTTAAGGTGTAAAACTAACATTGTTTGATCTTTAAAATAAACAGCTTAAATTTAAAAAAAAAATTTTTTTTTTTAAGCAAAAGAATGTTTTATAAGCATTTTTTCATTCGGCAACTCTCCTTACGAAATATATATTTTTTTCGCAATAAAAAAAATTACTCCTCATCTGATGATGAAGATGTTGCTGATTCAACACTGGACTTTTGGACGTGGTCTTTCGGCGGATATGAATTATCATAGGCTGTTGAACATAGGCCCAAAGATTGGCACAATGACTGGTCCTGCGACTCTTCACTAGGTCATCAATTACTCCGACTTTTTCCTAATATAATACGCCGGTGAATGTTCTTTTACCCCCTTATTCATAAACGTTTGCTAACTTAACAAGCCGCTAATAATTGTTTGTCCCTTTTGCTCTTATAGACACATTGTTAAGATCGAAAGGGACAAACAATTATGAGCGGCTTGTTAAGTTAGCAGACGAGAGAATAAGGGGGTTAGACTGTAACTAATATTGTTTTACACCCTCTATAAGAACGTATCAAGGTATTGGAGGTATTAATATATGAGCCCAACTTACAGCAACTCAAGGTATTGGAGGTATAGTTTTATGTACCCAAGTTATACCGGCGTCCATTTCGATGGATTGAGGAAGCCATAATTCGCTCTAAGTCGACCGAGATTGGTAAACGTGCTCAGACAAGAACAGTATGTCTTGGCAGTAATCTTATCAATATCCAACGGCCTTACCGCGTACTTCGAAATCCGAACATTTCGAGGATTTGTCTCTGTCGCTCTAATGACGCCTTCGTTGGAGTGACAGAGAACGAAGTACGAATATCGAAGTTCACGTTAGTGAGCCAATTTTTGGTAGAATGAAAAATGAAAATGAAAAATATATTTATTTCACTGTGACAATTTGGTAAAGTGATTACAAGGTTGGGGCATCCTATTAAGTATAAGATACTTGTGTCAGGATGCCCCGCTCTTCCATAGCAACAGGTGGTAAACAGTAAATAAACATTATTAAAACTAGTTAAAAAGAAATAATCCTAATACACCTTCAACTAAGCGTGTTTGTGTGCAATCAAACAGAGTGAGTCCCGTTGTTGTATACAAACCAACCCATTCGTTTATCTATCCTTTTTTTTATACACGTTAGAACTACAAGAAAGGCATTGGTAGAAGTCTGCATGATTATTATATACTTATCATAATGCATAATTGCTGATGGTAGGACCTCTGCTTGCAAGGTCCGCCCGGATAGCTACCGCCGTCATACCCGTTAACCTGCCGCTAAATAGTTAGTTCTGTGTTCCAGTTTGAGGGTAAGATAGCCCGTGTAATTATTGGCATAGATAGAGGCAATCCATCTAAGCCCTCAGGGTAGGCAGCGCATAGGCGATTTTTTTATCACTATGCCCATGGGCCTCAGTTCCTGCTTTCCATCGGGTGGGCTGAGAGCTCAGTTGTCTATCTTTGTCCCATAAAAAAAAAATATATATATATATATAATTATATACATACAATTATATGTATATATATATATATATATATTTATGTGAATATATATATACATATATATATATAAGTTTTTTTTGTAATTTTACATAATATATAATTAATTATTGACAAAAACATGTATGATATTTTATGCAATGATACGTTAAGGTGTAAATCATTTTCCTATATTGTATAGGTTCACATGTACGAGCTACGTAATATGTGTTGGAATGTAACACCCAATTCCATTACTGTCGTGCGGCTTATGGTCTTCATTAGCCAGTAATTATTCGGTTTACATTCACGTTCACAAGTACTTAATCAATGTAATGTAATTACGTATAATGTATGTGTATACTTACCCCTACCTATATTACAAACATTCAATTGTTTCTATACCCACAACACAAGCCGTAATTGAGTATACCGCGGGACTATGTCTATTCTAAGATTTTCCCGTGATGTTTATTTATTTATTATATGTCTATGTATTATGTGCTGCAAGAGTTATTCAGACACTGCGATACTCGCCCGGCGGTGATAGCTGATAGCTGATTGAGTATCGCCGTGTCTGTTTTATTTACACGGGAGTGCGTATATTTTAATTTGTTCGTGTTTATAGCCGGCAGTTCATAGCTTAGTATACGAGAGAGCAATGTACAATAGAATAGAAAATTTTCTAGACAAATTTAACATTTTGAGGGATGAACAAAATGGATTTAGAAAAAGAAAATCAACATCTCTAGCATGTTTTAAGTTAAACAACATAGTCACCGATTGCATAGACAAAGGCATCCCGGTAGGAGCACTACTATTAGACATGTCAAAGGCTTTTGACACTGTTTGTCACAACCGGCTTCTCAATAAGCTAGAACGTTACGGGATTCGAGGACCTGCTTACTCCTGGATTAGAAGCTACCTATCTGAAAGAAAACAGTGCACTCAGATCGACCGAATAGAAAAAAATAAACTTAAGCCATATACGTCCAAATATAAAATAAATGCTTACGGTGTGCCACAAGGCAGTATTTTAGGACCGCTATTATTTATTCTATATATTAATGACTTACCTGAATCTACGCAGCATACTTCAATTCTATTTGCCGATGATACTACAATACGTAAAAGGTACTGATATAGATACATACGAACTTAATGTAAATATGGCGTTAAATGACGTAATAACTTGGCTTACAGAAAACAACCTATCAATTAATCTTAAGAAAACGAAATTTATACAGTTTAGATCATACAAGGCACCAATAAGACATATTAAAATTAAATATGACAATATTGAAATAGAAGAAGTTGAGCACTCGGTCTTCTTAGGCATGGCACTAGACACCCATTGCAATTGGAAAAAACACCTTGACAATGTATGCAAAAAAATTAATAAATTTAAATTTGTACTATGGCGACTCAAAGAAACTGTTTCGCAAGAAACCGCCCTCGTTACTTACCATGCCTATATCGAGTCCGTATTAAGATACGGAATAATCCTCTGGGGGAACTCGGTGGAAGTAGATCGAGCATTTATAGCTCAAAAAAATTGCGTACGAACGGTTTACGGTAAAAATAGAAGAGAGTCATGCCGATCCGTATTCACCGAGTATAAACTACTTACACTCCCATGTCTGTACATATATGAGGCGGCTGTATTTGTAAAACAAAATTTAGATCTTTTCCCACCATTTAATAATTTGATGAATAGACCACTCAGACAATACCAGATGGCAATACCACCATGTAAGCTAAAAATTAGAAGGAAAAGTGCATACTATATGTGTATAAGAATTTTCAATAAAATCCCTGCATCTATTAAGATACTTCCGGACACACAATTTAAGATTAAGTTTAAGGACATATTATGTAACGCATGCTTCTACACGATTGATGAATATTTGAATTATAAGTTTTAGTTATACGTAGATTTACACCTTAATATACATCCTTTGACATTCATTACTGTAATTTAATATAATGATAATGATGACATGCATGCCTCAATAATAATAATGATTATATACAATACAATGTCTTTGTCTTAATCCAATATTCTTAGTTTGTATGGAAGACATTGCATGAACACAATATAAATGTATATACCTACACATACATGGCTTTGACGTGTCATGGTCATGACTAAATCAATTTTCACATGCCTTATGGCAGAACATATTAAGGATCACCAATGTAAATATTTATAACATCTACTGTAATGCACCATATGTTCTTGTGAATAAACTTTCATTTCATTTCATTTCATTTCATTTCATTTCATTTCATTTCATTTCATTTCATTAGTAGCTCGCGGTGAGACCAGTGCCTTAATGAATTTGTACCATTTTTGCTATGAACATATGAAAACTGAAGAAAAAACCGACTTTGTCATACATTTTGGTCAACGTACCTTAGTCCATTTCTATTGAACAACAATGGAAGTGTCGTTCTTTTTTTCGAGTTTTCATATTTGGTATGAAAATGAAAAATAGTTCATGGTCTATAGAAGGTGTACAAAAAATTAGGAAGGGGTTGGATAAAAGTTGTTCCAAACAATTTATTTATTGGAGACCAAACAGAGTTAAGTGTACATAATCTTGAATAAAACAAAAATAACTTATAACAAACAAACAAACACATTTATTTTATAGTATTAAACATTCACTTAGCTCCTCAGCAGTTCTCACCGAGAAATATTTTTAGATCCATGTTTTTTATATTATATCTCCATTTGCGTAATACCCTGTATACCAACAGTTTACAGGTAACTTCACACAGTACCTACACCAAGAATTATGTAACGTTATATATATCATTATTATATATTATCAAAGATAACATATTCAGGATCACTCATACATAGATGAGGCTAGCTCGAGACCGGAATAAATAAGTAACGTACTCGAAGAGAGGCTTATTTCTACACTGCATATAGATCCAGATAAGGCACAACCAATATTATATTTAGGTATGGATTGCGCTTAGAACAGAGTAGGCAGCGACATCTATTATACGTGAAAGGATACACACCACTCTTGGCTAATAAGATCTCACTACTTGACTAGACAACGGAATCCAGCTGCCGATTCTTCATACGTTCCCGATATAGCACACCATGCATTTACTTGTACGTTCAAATATTAAATCAAAAATTGCATCAGCATAAAACTTAACTTCGTCTAACCTGTAAGAATGGTTTTTTTATGTTTTGCTCGTAATTGGTAATATTTGGTAATATTGTATTTAAGACAACATGGACCAAACTTTTTTCTGGTTTCTTGACCTTAAAGCATGAGAATTACCAGATGGCATAGGATTTTTTTTTCCAACAAACTACTGTTTTTTATTATTATTATTCCTTGAATACAAATCTCTATTTGAACATCATAAATAGGTACTTTTTTACGCGAAAAAAAACCATGCGTTGTAGGATTAATCATAGCAGTAAGCCATAACAATAACTATTCAGGGCGACTGGGTCGACTTGTGCCACTCCCACGGGAAGAGTAAAGGCAGTGAAAAATCATTACAAAATACCCATAATTACATCAAGTGTCGCCTTTATCTAGATTTTCTGAATTGATATCAAGTTATTTAATAAATATGCTATTTACGTCTCTTGAGTCTATATTAATTCGCATAATTTATTACGCATACTTCAAATTGGCATAGCGTTGTTAAGCATACTATTTAAGTGGCAAAAGCATAATTTCGGATAAACGATTACGCATAATGTATTTACGTATAACGTAAGGATTATTCGACGTTTATGACATTATTTTTCTTCCTAGTCGTGATTCTAAACAAAATGAATTCCACACAGCTGAAGTTTATAACATGCGTTTTTCTTCACAGTCATCAGTTCCACACAATCTTGTTTCTACCTAGTTGCAATTCTGCACAATATTATTACCACACAGCAGATATTTTTCGCACGAGTTTTTCTTCACAGTCATCAGTTCCACACAATCGTTTTTCTACCTAGTCGCGATTCTGCACAATATTATTACCACACAACAGACATTTTTCGCACGAGTTTTTCTTCACAGTCATTAGTTACACACAATCTTTTTTCTACCTAGTCGCGATTCTGCACAATATTGTTGCCACACAATATAAATTTTTCGCACGTGTTTTTCTTCACAGTCATCAGTTCCACACAATCTTGTCTGATTCTGCACAGTATTAATACCACGCAACATACATTTTTCAAATTCATCATTTTCAGACAATATTGTCTCTACTTAGTCGCGATTCTACATCTGCACAGCATTAACCCATATACATTTTGAATCCTTGTGGTGACGGCAGTAAGAATACATTTGTCACCACCCCAACTCCTCCTGCGGGTGTCGTAAGAGTCGACTAAGGGATTGAAGTGTCACTTACCATTATGTAATAAAAGATTGTTGATGGGCAGCAGCGTCATTACTGCGATCGCCAATCCGCTTGCCCAGCGTGGCGATTATGGGCATTTACCTCCTAATGCGTCTATACGCATAGTTAATAGGAGAGGCCTACGTCCAGCAGTGGACTATCATAGGCTGATGATGATGATGATGATGATGATTTTGAATCCTAATAGCAGTGAATAGAGATCAAAACCAAAGTGGCCATTATCTAAATATAAGATATGGTACCAGGCGCGCATGATCTTAGGCTAGCAATACAGCTTTTGGAACCTATCTTTGAAATGTTGTGGGTAATGAAAATTATATAATCGAATCGGTACCAGGGCAGCATAACTCACTTAAGTAAGTTATATAATTTTTCTGCTGCTGTGTGTACCGTCTGCGTATTTTTTTGAGCATCGGTCTGGGGGGCATACCATGATGCGTCACTGCGATTCCGTAACGTCTCCGTTTTTTCCATTGGTGCGGTCGCACCTTTAAAGGTTCCCACCTAGGGCTTGTCCATTAATCACGTCATACTGTATAGGGGGAAGGAGGATGAAGAAAAATCACTATTATCACCATGGGGAGCGGGGATCATCGGACAAATCACGTGTAATTGTTTGTTACTCTCTGCTGAACAGCATTATAGCTAGTACCCCGAAAATGTCACCAAATATCACCATGGGGGAGGGAAGGGTCAAAAATAGGCCAAAATCGTATGAAACGTATGTGAAAAATTTCAGTTGCGTGGTAATAATATTGTGCAGAATCGCGACTAGGTAGAGACAAGATTGTGTGGAACTGATAACTGTGAAGAAAAACACGTCGGAAAAATGTCTGTTGTGTGGCAACAATATCGTGCAGAATCGCGACTAGGTAGAAAAAAGATTGTGCGTAACTAATGACTGTGAAGAAAAACTCGTGCGAAAAATGTCTGTTGTGTGGTAATAATATTGTGCAGAATCGCGACTAGGTAGAAAAACGATTGTGTGGAACTGATGACTGTGAAGAAAAACTCGTGCGAAAAATGTCTTTTGTGTGGTAATAATATTGTGCAGAATCGCAACTAGGTAGAAACAAGATTGTGTGGAACTGATGACTGTGAAGAAAAACGCATGTTATAAACTTCAGCTGTGTGGAATTCATTTTGTTTAGAATCGCGACTAGGAAGAAAAAATTATGACATAAACTTCTGATGATCCTAACGTAAACTATCATAACGATGATTTGAAATAATTAGGATGAGCATAATACTAATTGGTATACTTAATGAAAGGTATGAAATATAATAGATAAAATAATAATGACGGATCATAGATTGCGTAGCAAAACCGATACTATAGTTCGAGAAATATAAATTGAACGTTTCTTTTTACTATAATGTAGGTAGAAAGTTACCAATTTATATTTCACGAACTATACCTAATATTTTTGCCAAGTTACTGTCGATTATTATAATATACTATACAGGGTGGTTCAACCTTGACGTCAAAAATTTTTTTTAGATTTCTCACGTCATGAGCTATCAGAATATACCCCATGTATGTTAGTTAGTTTTTGTAGTTTTCGAGTTATGAATTGTTGAAAAAAAAATTTTGAGAAATTCTGGAATGAAGAAATTTATTGATAAAAAAACTATTGGGCTTTTTAACTAGTTTCTTTTTGTAAATACCTAATGTATTATTTAATTGATTGTATTTGACGTGTTCATTAGGATGTGTAGTGTAGGAGATATCGACGAAAGCTAGGCTTCAACTTCGCTTCGTTGCTCCTGCTTATTAGTCTTTTAAACTTAACCTTACTGTCTTGGTTTTACCCTGATCTGCCTCATTCGCTTGATTTCTAAGTTTATGCTAATCCATATTAGGACGAATAAAGTTATATTTAATAATGTTATGCATATTTCAATTATGAATAATCAGTAATATGCGTATTAAGCATTATGGAATTTTATTATTTTGCCTGTTCAATATTATGCTTAATTATTTATGCCAAATCTGTTATGCGAATTCATATTAGGACTATTAATATTAGGCATATTAAAGGGGACCCACGTCTCTTACTAAAATTAATAATATTGAAAATCACGAATGTTGTTCAAAAGAAGCTTTCATAATCTTAAAATAGATCAAATCTAAACAAAATGCCTGTGTATAATATTAATAAAGTTATTTTTGGACTTTACTTTAGAAGCTAATACTTCATTTAAAATTAATTGAAGCATTTCGATTTTTAAAAAGCTATATGATCATCGATTTCATTTCACAAAATTGCTTTCGATCAGGCGATTAGTCTGTTCCTTTGCCACCTATACGTTAAAAAAAACCGGCCAAGTGCGAGTCGGACTCGCGCGCGAAGTGTTCCGTACCTACCATTATCAATGTATCGTTAAAAAAATACAGTTAAATCAACCTATCTCAAAAACTATAAGAGATAATTTAATCAAACCAAAAATTGTTGATAGGGTTTATTAATATGCATTACGTAATTTTTTTTTAAGAATTTTATACTACGTAGTTTAAAAAATAGAGGGGGGGACACATTTTTCAGACTTTGAAAGCTGATACCTCGAAAACGGTTCGCTTAAATGAAAATGTGATATATAAACCTTCATATTATTTTGAAAGACCTTTTTTATTGATACCCCGCTTATATACATCTAAAAAAAATTCTATCCCTCAGTTACATGTATGGAGAGCCCCAACCGCAATTATTTTTTTTACAATTTAGTATCATAATTCTGTAGCGGTTAATACAACACACATTCTTACAAAATTTCATTACTATAGCATTTATAGTTTCTGAGTAAATCGGCTGTGACAGACGGACAGACGGACATGACGAATCTATAAGGGTTCCGTTTTGCCATTTTGGCTACGGAACCCAAAAAAGTACCAAAAAAAGTACATTAGCAACAGCAAACTAAAGCATCTCATCATTAACGACTGGCATTGAATTTTAGTACTTGTACATCTTGTACCCCACTGTACTTATTGCACTGGAATTTTATTACTATTGGTGTAAAGTACCTCATAAATAAATCTGAATTATGTACCTGCAATAGTGAATGTAAATGTCTTTCAGAGTGGCTGTAAACAGATTTTATATCCCCTTGTTTACAGTGTGAGCTTACGAGCAGCCAGGTCGTAAACAAACGATCTACTCGTAGAGTGTCCTGAAATACTTAAAACCTAGCAATGTTAGCACATTACTTGGTAAGTTTTAAGATGCACGTAATATTTAATGCAGTTAGCATTGGTGAGAGAACTTTTTCTTCTTCTTCTAAATACTTAAGAGCCTGGCTCTGGTTGGTCGAGTAAATGCCATTCCGTTCATTGTTCCGCTAATGTTTTGAGCTCCTGAGACGAAACCACATTGATTTTCTCCTTCACTTGGTTCAAAAATGCTCGCCTTGTTCTCCCTTGGCCCCTTTTCCCTTCCACTTTTCAATTACAGCTGTAATATAATTGTCATCTCGTAACAGGTGCCCCAACATAATTCCCATCTGTTCTGAATCGTCTTCATTGGAAATCTCTTCTCCTCTATTATATGCAATACTTGAGAGAACAGTAGAGGGATAAAGATCTTTCAAGTATTGTTAGTCAACATCCAAGTCAAGTAAATTAGAAATGAAAAATACAGTGTAATTGTGCAAAAACGAACTTATCTGTCTAATGGGTCCTCTTTCAATTAACCTTTTTTTTATGTGACGAAGGTAGACGACTGAGCTTTCAGCCCACCTGATGGAAAGCAGGAACTGAGCATCCGAGAATAATGATGTAGAGGTTCCATATTTAAACTTTATTCCTGTAGTAGATAAATTTTAGGGAAATTGACTATCTTAGTTGCAGTCAAGTTTGTGACGACCATTAAGAACTAAATTTCAATAAAAATGTTGGTGTTCGTTGTATAAACTATATTGAAATATGTGATAAAACTGATAAAATAGGTACTATATTGAATTCCTAACGATGTCGTACTCAAATGTCGTTACAAACCTTTGATTGGGTGTCCGTAAAGTGAAAATGCTCAGTATAAAGAGTATGCCCGATAAAGCCGTCTACATTTAGCAAGCTGAAGTGGCAATAGGCAGGCCACGTTGCACAAGAGATGGCCGGTGCGGTCGAAAAGTGCATAAGTAGAGGCCACGGTTTGGCGTAGCGCGTAGCACTCGTCCGCAATGAAAGTGTTATCTCTCAAGATGGACAAACGATCTTATGAAGATTGCCGGGAGACGCTGGATGCAGGTCACTTCCAACCGGTGTACGTGAAGGTCCGAAGGGGAGGCTCAGTTCACCTGTGGACGTCTTGATGATGGGTGAATATTACTCATTTCACAAAAGATTCATGAAGTATCATCCTAAAATAAATCCATCAATATTACCAACAACCTTCGCTATAATAAATACCAAACAGCCAGGTTTAATCACTTTGATCTCCGCTATCAACCATCTCCATCTACGTTATTATTTCCAGCCTTCATTTTCATTTAATAACTCAATTTCCTTTTAATGTTTGTTATCAGAGCAACGGAAACCTAATTCTAAAGTAACACAATCGCGTGGGTTAAACAAACCCCTAGTTTCTCGACAGTTAAATCAACAATTTGATAGAAATACAGTGAAACCTCGTTAATACGATTTTGTAGGACCAGACAAAAAACGCGTCTTAAGCGGGAAAGCGTATCATGCGGGAAGAAGAAATTACATGGTTTTTGTAAAATTTGTAGTTTCGCAGTGAAATTCTTGATAAGATGTATTTTTCGCATACATAATTATATATACATTAGTGATTCAGGTCCCTTATAAACAAAATAAATGAATCAAATAACCCCAAAAGAATAAAAAAAATTATCGGTCGCTTGGTCTGTGTAACAAAGTTATCTACAGAGGTGAATCAGTCGCTAAAATTGTTTTTTTCGGTTAATTATTCAATCGGTATGTTCACATTATAACCTTTCTGCCTAGATAATAAGTAAATAATGCAATACGTTAATGTAACACGGGTTACAGATAGCATATTAAACAGGATAATGAATCGTATTAACTGTGAAAAATTGTAGGAAACCTTGACTAAACTTACAGGGACCGGCATAAAATGCCATTTTTTGCGGGAAAGCGTATGAAACGTGTTCATATTAAGCGGGTTCTACTGTAATCTCGAATCGTAATATACCCGAGGGCGAACATAATTTCGTTATATATTTGGAAAGGGTTCAATACCCACTTCATTTGAAAGCCCAATTAGGTAAGTTTATAACACAGCGCCATATTAATATCGCTGTTATGAATTTATTTATTTTTTAGGGTTCCGCAGTAAATTAGGAACCCTTATAGTTTCGCCATGTCTGTCTGTCTGTCTGTCTGCTCAGGCACGTTAGTATGTACTAGAAATTTGCAATGTGGCTTTCTTACCTAAATGTTCACATGTTTGGACATAAATTGCTATTTTAGTACAGATGGTGCCTTGGCTCATTTTACGTCAGGTCCAAAACTTTAGAGGGCCATCTGTACTAAAAAATTTCGTACGAGACACGTGCAAAAAAGGAAATTCGTAACTCGTGTCGATTTAAAACACCGCTACTCGTTTCGACTTTCATGTTTCTCGTACTTGTGTCGTAATGTACTATTTTGTTTCAATCCTATGGGAAATAATAACTTTTGACTGAAATATGGACTCGGATATGTTGGTATGAGCAAACGTGGCAGTTTTAGGGCAAAATTTTGTAAAAAAGCAAACATTTGAATTTCACTTTCATTATTCAACATCATGCAAAAAAATATACTTATTTTATTTCATGAAATATTTTTTGTGTAGTTAGTCAATGCGGGAAAGACCGTCAATCAACAGATTTACGACCCAAACTAAACATATGACGGACTTTCCTTAAAAATAAAATATGGCAGACTACCCACACAAACGTATAGAGAGCTCTTGGAAAAAAAATACGGGAGCTATAATTTACTAAGACAATAAAATAATGTCTATGATTAATTCACATCAACCAGTTTAAGAACCGATTAGACAAATACCTAACTGAAAAAAAAGATGAACTAAATCGAGATAATTTGGATGCAGGCAACTATCAATTGTCAACTGCCTGCCTGATGTACAAATAATAATAATAATTTTGCAAATTTCATAGTTAAGGTCCTAATTTATCAAAGTTTGGAAAATCTACCCCAGAAACCGTTGTCCCATAACTCTTACAAAGACCACAAAGCTTATAGTAATAATAACATACGAAAGTACATAAATTATGACCCCAATCATTTTGGTAAATTAAGCACCCTTATGGTTCCTACAAAACCCTGTTGTAATATAATGCCGAAAATAATGAGAATTGGACCGGAGGTAAAACTATTAGCAACATGTTAAATTGATTGCGAAATTGTTTTTGATGACTGATAAGTACTTTTGTATCCGTTCATATTGAAAACGAGGGATGATTAAAAGCCTACAACTATTTAGCGAATGGAGATAATTTTATAGTTAAAATATATTGAAATATTGAACAATTTATGAGTAATTACTTATATTTTATATTGAAATCGGGCAATTTAAAGCGGAAAATGGAAGTTGAGATACTAAAATCAATTAGTTCCTCATCATCATTATCATCAGCGTATGATAGTTCACTGCTGGACGTAGACCTCTCCTATTAACTACACGTATAAACGCATTAGGAGGAAAATACCCATAATCGCCACGCTGGACAAGCGGATTGGCGATCGCAGTAATGTGTCCACTATGATGACGCTGCTGCCCATCATCAATCTTTTATCAAATAACGGTCAGTGACGTTTCAATCCCATAGTCCACTTTACGACAGCCGCAGGAGGAGTTGGGGTGGCGACAAATGTATTCTTACTGCCGTCACTAGACTGCTGATGGTTACGGCGTTATTATTTATTAGATATGCTACAAAAACAACGGGATATTGTTAGTATACAACAACACCCGCAGGTCTTTTTTTTTATTTGAAATAGGCTTACTCATGGCCACAGACTAGCCAAGGGCAGAGACGTTGGCCTACGATGGAGTGAGTTTGCCCAGAAGGTGCCTAGCCAAAATGCGATTTTGCAATCATACCTACGATAAGTGATAAGTCACGTGACCATATTAATAATGTGTGGAATTGGTCACATGACTTTTCGTACGAATCTGTCATTCTCATTCTTTTATTGCCAGAGATCGGACAAATGTGCGTCATTGTTCGCAATAATATGGATATGACTCAAAATTTGATTAAATGAATAATTAAACGAATAATTTCTTGAAATTTTATTTCGAAACTTTGGAGTTACTATCTACAAAGGTTTTCATAGTTTCTGGTGACAAATAGGTAATTTTCTGAAAATGATTAATTTTTCAATCAACTTTGGAGTCATGTCAATATTATTGCGAGCAATGACGCACATTTGTCCGATCTCTGCTTAACGCTTATGATGTTGTAAATAAAATAAAGTATCGATATATTTTATTTAATTTACAGCATCATAATTTTTGAATTACTCCACGAGCAAATAATTTATATATAGGTTCCGAAGAACGAAATTAGAACCGTTATTTTGTATGGATATAAAACCGGTATCCGATGTCTGATTTATGTAGGTAGTAGTGAGACATTCGAAAATCGAACGTATGGGAGCACCCTGGCCGCTTTGATATATCAGATCTGTTGGCGATTGTACGGGTTGAAGGTCGCTCTTACCGCTAGGAAACCAACGCTCCGCATATTTCTCTTGTCAATGCAAATTCCCATACAAGTATTTGTACGAGTATACATCAGTAGCCGTACCATGAGCTGCCCAGTATCAGTTACGTTAGGTTTTACTCCACAGAATTAGATTTGGATAGAAGAAACAAGTTCATTCATTTGTATGAAGGCCGAGCGTGTCAGATTTTGTACTGAAGTTGTTACTTGCCTATGATTTTAAATATGTCTCAGGCCCTTGAGTACTCATATTTTTTTGTGTTGTTGCAATTAATATTGTGTAAGGAGGCATTATTAATGTTTTTGTTCACTTCAACTTACAAAATTTGACGCCCGAAAGCTGCAAGCTGCGAT